>LPNX011063681.1:261214-280406 GCA_001517045.1 Pseudotsuga menziesii
CCACAAATTACAATAAAAATAACAATTAAAATAATAAATTACTTATTAGATTTACAAGGTGCAAATTACAAATTGGACAATTTTTTACAATATTGCAAGATTACAAAATAATTTACGAAATTGCAAAATCGCAAGATTACAAAATAATTTACTAAATTGCAAAATTGCAATCATTTTAATCATCTTATAATTGAAAGTTACAATCGCGACAATAATTACAATTTCACAATTGCAAATTACAATAACAATTACAATTACAATAAGAAATGACTAATTATATTTAGAAGGTACACATTACAAATTGGACAATCATTTATAAAATTGCAAGATTAGAAAATATTTTACAAAATCGAAAAATTGTAATCATTTTAATCATCTTATCAATTAATTATGGGTGGTCAACTATAAATTATTTAATTCATCAACCGACAATTAAAAGTATTTTGTGACATGTCATGCATTATATGTAAGTCTTATATTTTCTTGATACTAATATCTAAAATGTGCTATACAAATAAGTTGCAATTAGTTCTAGAAATGAAGTTGTAGTTGCTCTATAAATCATACTTGCATCTATATATCATAACTTAAATGTAAACTCAATGATACGAACACATTAAACAATGAAAAACACTATTATATATTGAGTGAAAATAACACATGCAACAAGTTGAATATAACGACATAATGGTATGTTTATGTCTATTGATAAAGGTAAACGATCTTGTAAAAGTTAATATAACCACACAAAATTAAAGTGTAGATATTGAATTCAAAATTGAATGTAACTTGTAAAAATTAAATAGAAAAATGACACGATCACACAAGACAAATGAAATGAATAGAAATTAAAGATAAATAATTAAGCTAATAAGAAAATTTAAAATAACAAACTATTAACTAATTATCACCCTTACTCTATGGATTACACTCTATTTCCTTAAACTATGATAGAACTAATTAGACTATCTCCCATCAACAATAACTTAACCACTCGCTACTTTTACAACATCACAGACAATAAGTAAAAGTAAAATCCATTTGTATTAGTAAGATAACTTGCACAATCTTAGACTAATCATTTATTTTCAAAGAATAGCTATCAATTACCCCAAGCCTAGTCATGATAGTTCTAGTTTATACAAAAATTATTTATATAACATAAATAACAAGCATCATAAATGTATCCCATCTTGAGAATTGAAAGAGTTTCATGTTGCTACAACAATCGTAACAAGTAGAAGTTAAAAACCAAAATAGAAAAATATTTCCCAGGGTATTAACCCATACAACCATATAAATACAATGAACCCAAGCAAATTCAAAAGATCTTGATCTAGAGTCAAGCTTTCTCCCCATGATCCCCAAATAAGAAAGGATTGGGTCAAGTGTTTTTTTATTTCATATATAATTTTTTTTTACTCATGAGCAAGGCAGATATTTACAAACTAATTGTATATAAACACATATAAACCTTAGATTGAAAACAATATTTTTATTACCTTGATGTCAATCCCTCCCCTTCATAAGTTTGGTCATGTACTTATCACTGACCTTGTAATTTGTTTTTTTTTAATTTCTTATTTGTTCAGTAATTTAAATCCCTTGGATTTTTCTATAACAAAGTGTATGTCACATGGATAGGAGTACATCTTTGTCTTCTACTGAATCATCCTCACTAGTTCCAATAACTTTATATTTTAATATTTCCTTCAACATCCAATTGGGATCCTTCATTTCTAAAGGGTCTATCATGTCCCTAGGTTTCTCCTCTAAGTTTGGGTTCCCTCCAAAGGTGAGGGGATTAATTTTTCAATGTACAATGATATCATCCTTTTATTATTTTACATTGGGGCATCTCTACTATAGTGATATTATCCAGGTGAACAATCTCCACTACAACCTCAAATTCCACCAAGTATACTAATGGATGTTCCACCTTTTAGTGAGTGACCTAAAAAAATTGTGGTGTTCCTTCTTAATTTTAGATTTTCAATTAGGGAAAATCACTATTATGTCTTCAAAGCAAGATGTACACTAGAAATAAATATTCTCATAACCATGGTTAATGTAACAAAAAATGCACATTGCCTACATTTATAGACAATACACACTTCAATTTCAAGGGGATATTGACATATTCTCTTTATTAAGCTATCAATAGAAATGCAAGGTCTTGTGTTTAAAAAATTTCGTTCTCTAACAAACTTATTCTCAAGAACTTCAGGGTCGAAAGCCAACTTAACTCCTACTCCTTGATATTCTAAACTATTTATTCACATCCTACTGTAATTTTTTCACTCATTCCCCAACCCAGTTTCAAGCCACCATTTTCATCATTGTTTAATTCCCAACCCAGTTTACTTTATGCTGCGAATTAGATAATTTTCTCATAAAAATTTGACTGAAACACATGAAGAATTTTACAACGTTAAATGAGCAATAATAAAAACACAGTCACACTTGAAAAAATTCAGACTCAGATTTTTTTTCTGTCAAATGACCCAGGAAAAACCCCAACCTCTAGGGAAAACCTGTTCTTGAGAGAGAGAATTTTATTTTCTGCAATAAAATTAAAGTATAACAAAAACAAAGATAAACTTATCTGAACCAAAGTGCTCACCAAATTGACTGAATTAAACAATTTTACAGTCAAAATTTCTGCCAACTAGCTTCCTCAAAAACCATGCCAAACTGACTGTATGGGATGCCTCGATTTTCGTGCCCATCGATGTACCATACGGACTGCATGGACCTCTATTTCCATGCCACCACCTGCTGTACTGTATGGATTGTATGAACCATACAAAACTGTATGGGTTGTACGATCTGCCTCAAATTTTGTGCCCATAAAATATGTACGAGATTCCTCAAAATTCATGCCCAGAAAACTGCCTCGAAATTTGTGCCACTACTGTATGGAACACTAATTAATGCTGTTGTACAGACCTCAAAATTCATGCCCAGAATTTTCCAATGGGATGCAAGCTGTACGAAAAATATTCACTGCTGCTATACGGTCTTGGGAAACATGACGTCTGCTCTTCTCTCTTTGCTTGTAATTTTTCTCCTTCTCTGCTCTTCAACTCTCATGGAAAAAAATCAAAATGAGACTTTAAAGCCTTCCCTTTCCTTTTTGGTGTATAAATGAGGAAGCTAAATAGACATATAATCCAAGGGCCCAAAATTAACTATATGGATGGATGAGATTAAATGCACTTTTAATTCTCTCCAAAATGAATTTCACTCACCTCACTTAAATTTATCAAAAAATCACTCTATTCTCTAAAATGAAAATGAAAAATCATCTCAAGTTATTAATTGAAAGGGTCACTTTAATTTTCCCTTTTTATGAATTAGGAAAAAGTAACTAGGAGAAAAATTTCCTAGGTACAAAAATCAACACTCCCTCTTACCGAGGAAGGTGTTCTGCACCACACCCAACTTGTCTCTGAAATGAATGAGCTTTCATATTCCAAGAGACTTCGTCAGGATATCTGCAACCTTCTCATTAGTGGAAATGTATTGCAACTCCACAACTCCTCTCTGAACATAATCATGTATGAAATGGTACCTGATATCAATATGCTTTTACTTGTCATGAAATACAGGATTCTCAGAAAGTTGGATGAAACTTTGATTGTCACAATAAATCATCGTAGGCCTCAGCTCCTGATCAAATAAATCCACCAATAACTTGTGAATCCATACTGCCTCGCAACTAGCCTGACTGGTTTCCATGTACCCAGCCTTTGCAGAACTTAAAGCAACATACTTTTACTTCCGACTAAACCACGACACTGTTGTTGATACGAAACTGAAACAACATCTGAAAGTGATCTTTTGGTCCACCACACTGCCTCCAAAGTATATGAATCCAATCAACTAACTCCATACAATATCCTATAATCCAGACCATAATTCATTGTACCTGCAAGGTATCTCAACACATGTTTTTCAACAACCCAGTGCACTCTCCTATGATCCACCATGAACTGACTAAGAGTGTTCACCGCAGAACATAAATCTGGCCTAGAGTTGACCAGATACATCAAAGAACCTATGAGCGGATGATATAAGGTAGGATCTTTTAATATTTCATATGCTAGAATAGATTCATCAATGTTCAATTCAAAATCATAGCAGCAACATATCCAAAATCACTGATAGAAACACAATCACAATATAGACACAGTATTCATCTTGGGAAACCCTGAAGGGGAAGAAAACCCAACAAAACTTCCTCTGTATAAGATGTATAAGATATAACCCAAAAAATAGGTATCCTCCTCCTTCTGTTCTCTCTCTCTCTCTCTCTCTCCTATGAGCTACTCAAGTGAGTGAGTCTATGTTCAAATAAGAATCACAACTCCTCTATTTATACACATTGAGCCAACTGAATTTTACCATAATCAATCCAACCCCACTAAACTGTCTGGGCCGAATTCACCTTGGAAGAATCAAAACAATATATTTTATTATTCATTTGGGTACTAATGGCACAACTTACAATGGAGGATTTACCTCATAACTCTATGATTACCAAATACAATAGTAAAATCCCATTGGAGGAATGATAACATCTCCCTTGGGTTACATCAGTAAAATACATTTAGAATATCCTTTGAAGTTACAATATTTCAACACTCCCCCTTAACGGGAAGGTTATTCTACTGAAAACATCATCATAGGCTATAGGATAACAAAGAGACAATATCTTTAATAGTACATCAGTGTAATACATCTATACATCATAGGAAGTTTTCACAATCAGTAACTGGAACAGTTACTCTTCATCTTCTGCATCACACGATCACTTGATCCTTTTGCAGCAATGCTTCCACCTTTCGATCCTTCCTAACAACACTTTGATCTTTTGATCCTTTGTAGTACTTTGACCATTTGCAGCAGCACTTTGATCTTCTCGATCCTTTGCAACAACACTTCGATCTTTTGCAGCAACCTTCCAATCTTCTCGATCCTTTGTAGCAACACTTCGATCCTTTCGATCCTTTTGCAGCAACACTTCAATCTTCTTGACCCTTCACTGCTGTACTTCGATCTACTTAATCCTTTTGTACTACGATACCTGCAGTACATATCATATATTTTCGAGATGATCAATCCCTATCACTTTAGGACGTGAGTCCAAGGACGATGAAATCCTCCATTAGCCTGATCCATGAAATCGATCAGCTGAATCATCTACAAATAAATGTAGATCTCGATTGTGCCCAGAGTAGGCCCTATCGTCCATGAGGAATCATCATAGACCATCCATACCATTAAGGTTAGGACCACTCCCAAGAGAGTGTTATACTATGGTATCTACACTTACGTGTAGGAATAATCTTCCAAGCAAGAGTATTGTCTGTAGAGCAGATCTCGACCACATACAAAATGTTGGCCCATCATTGAACATCCATACCACTGAGGTTAGGACCACTCCCAAGTGAGTGTTATACTACGACATCCGTGAGGACTCATTATAGAGAATCCATACCAGTAAGGTTAGTACCACTCCTAATCGAGTGTTATTCTATGGAATCTACATATGAATGTAGGCATACTCTCCATACAAGAGTATAGTCTGCAAAGCAAATCTCGACTGCATACAAAATTTTATTCATGTCGTAGAGAATCCTTACCACTGAGGTTAGGACCACTCCTTATCGAGTGCTATTCTACGGTATCCACAAATGAATGTGGGTACTCTCCATGCGAGAGTAACATATGCAAGGCCATCCTTACTAAGGATCACTCTCATGAACATAGTGTTATACCTGCCATCCTCATGAGAGGATACTATCGTCCATAAGTAAATTTTAGACCTCCATAATCACTGTCATCCATCATCGATGTTAGTCTCATTATTACTCCCCATTTCATGGTAAGTTTTATATTATAAACCTGCTCCCCCTTTTTTCGAGGAGGGTTCATGTCTTCGACTTGATATTCCTTTTCAAAGAAGGTTCATATATTGATCATCTGTAGTTCCATCATGGTTCCTCCTTGCAAGGAAGGTCTTTTCGAACTACACTAAGCTTGTCATAGAAATATTCAAACTTCACTCGAGATAGAGGCTTGGTCAGTACATCAGTAACTTGCTCATCGATACTCACATACTAGATCTTGATAGCTCCCTTTTGTACCATATCCCTTATATAAAAATACCAGATTTCTATGTGCTTCAATTTGTCATGGAACACCAGATTCTCTATCATATTTATACAACTCTGGTTGTCACAAAGAATTACTGTGGTGTCCAATTCCATGTCAAATATTCTTGACATCAGCTTCTGAAGCCATATCACTTCACAACAAGCGGAGGAAGTTGGAATGTACTCTGCTTTAGCTGTACTAAGAGAAACACTGGACAGTTTCTTACTAAACCATGAGATCATGGAGGATCTGAGACAATAACATCCACGTGAGTTGCTCTTCCTGTCCGCAGCACTTCTAGCCCAATATGAATCCATATATCCATATAATTTGTAGTCATGATGTCTCCCATAGTACAGTCCCAAATCAATCGTACCTTTTAGGTACATCATCACATGCTTTGTAGCTATCAGGTGAACCCATCTAGGTTTAACTAGATATTGACTCAAGATGTTCACAAGAAAGCATATATCTGGCCTTGTGTTCGTCAGATACATTAATGACCCAATAATATGTATATACTGAGTCATATCCGTTAACTCCGATGTCTCAAAACAATTTTAGGTTGGTGTCCATGGGTTGGCCATGGCTTTACAATCCAACATATCAAATATTTTCAATATTTCTATTGCATACTTTCCCCGGTTCTGAAAGATCCCTTCTGGGCTCTGCATAGTTCTAGCCCTAGGAAATAATGCATCAATCCAATATCTTTCATCTCGAATTCTTCAGCTAGATTCTTCTTGCAACCTATGATATGTTTCTCATTCCATTTAGAAATAGATCATCCACATACAATAATAGTATGTCAGGTTCATCATCCATAATATTCATATAAAGGTTAGGATCGTCTTGACTCTTGGTTAAGCACAAAATTGTTAAGAAGCTGCCTATTCTACCATACCAAGCTCTAGGAGCTTGCTTAAGTCCATACATAGCCTTTTTCAACTTGTATACATGAGTTTATATGTCTTCGACTTCAAATCCTTATGGCTGTTCGATGTAAACCTATTCCTCAATCACACCACTAAGGAAGGATGTCTTTACATCCATCTAGTGTAAATCCCATTTCATCATGGAGGCAAGTGCCATGATGGTTCTGATGGAAGTGTACCTTTCTACTGGAACAAATGTCTCTTCATAATGTATCCCCTCTTTCTGAGACAATCCTCTAGCCACAAATATTGCTTTGTACTTTTCAATACTTCCATCAACATCATGTTTTATCTTGTAGATCCATTTCAAAGATACAACACTATTGTTTTCTGGTTTGGGAACAATATCCCAAACATCATTCTTCATGATCGACTGGTATTATTCCGTCATTGATTCAACCCATTCTTTCTTCTGTGCAGATTCCTCATAGCTGGTGGGCTCTTGATCTACAAGGTCACCAATCGAAGCTACATAATTGGAATACGGCTTTGATATTTTGCTGGTTCTTGTGGAGCCTTCTGGCGCTCCGTATCTTTCTGCTTCTTGTATGATTTCTCTTACCCAAGTTGGTTTTCTATTTCGAGAGATATCCATAGTAGGGGTCTCCTAAGGTTCTAGCATGTCGTGATCTTCCGATGCTGCTATTTTAGGAGAGGGTTCAACTTCTACCATTCTAGGAGGTACATCCTCTTCATGTACTTCTTCAAGTTGAGACCTTCTAGACTTCTTAAGAGCTGTCTCTTCATCAAATGTTACATCCATACTAATATCGATATGATGGAATCCTGAGATGTATATCCTGAAGGCTTTGGAGACTTCACATTATCCAACAAATATTCCCTTATTTCCAAAAGGATAAAATATGGTTCTATTCTCTTTCGGAATATGTACATACACTGAGCAACCAAATATATTGAGATGGCTCACTTTAGGTTTCTTTCTGGTATACATCTCTTCAAGAGTCTTGAATGTAAGAACACTATGAGATAATCTATTCTGCATATATATGACTATTCTTGCTGCTTCATCCCATAGGTGCATAGAGAGGTATTGGTCATGATTCATGGTCTTCACTGCTTCCATGAAAATTCTATTCTTTCAACAACACCATTATGTTGGGGATTATTGGGAGTGGTTATTTCCCTCTTGATTCCCGCCTCCTTACATAATGCTTCAAACTCCTTTGAAGTGTGTTCTCCACCATTATCTGACCTCAGTGTCTTGATTCTCTTTTTGAGTGGTTCTTTATCAAGGCTTTGAATTCCTTGAATTTCCTGAACACTTCACTCTTATTCTTCAAGAAGTATATCCAAGTCTTTCTTGAATAATCATCAATAAATGTGACATAGTACTTATATCCAATTAAGTATATGGAGGGAATAGGACCACATACATCAGAATGAATTAGTTCCAACGTACCTTTGCTCTTTGTTTCACTTTTTGGAAATGGATTCTTGATATTATTTCCTGTTGCACATCCTTTGCAGGTTCCCTCATGTTCGAACTTCAGATCTGGTAACCGTGTTACCACCTTGCTCACATAGGGGAATGCTTTGTATTTGGTGTGAGGAATTCTCTTATGCCACATTTCACTTGAGCTGGTAGTCTCATGGAAAAGGGCTGTCTTTGGATGTCCTTTGGTCTTGTATAGTCCTCCTCCTCCTTCTCCAATGACTGCAACATCTTGAAGTGTCTTTCCTTTAGACCACATAAGTACTTGTCCATCTATAAAAGCAACTCTATATCTTTTCTTATCTAGAGCAGAGATGGAAAGTAGGTTCTTTTTAAAACCTGGTACATACAATACTTCCTTCATATTCATGGAAGTTTCAGAGTCAAGATTGTATCTTGATTCACCAATACCTTTGATGGGATATTGATAGTCATCTCCCAATGATAACTTCCGGGGAGATTTTTTTTCTTCAAGTCTTGAAAAATTTCACTTCTTCCCTGTCATATTCTTTGAAGCACCACTAGAAATAAGCCACGTGTCTTCTCTAGGTGTTACAAACCCAGAGAGTACAGAGAATAACACATATTCTTCTACATCTTCACCTCTAGTTTTATTTCAAGGCCTTTCTTCTTCTACATCCTCATCTTCAGCTCGATGAGTATGATGTCTTCTTTGGTGATGGACATTCTCTAGCAAGATATCCTATCTTATGACGGTTGTAACATTGATACTTTGAGTAATCCTTCTTCTTCTTCTGAAATTTCTTCTTTGAAGGCTTATGATTACTCTTCTTGAATTTTGATTGTTTTCTTCCTTTAGTATGAGTGGCTAGAGCGTAATCATCTTCTCTGAGGAGAGCTTCTCTATTGGCTACTCTAGCTTCTTATTTTATGCAATCTTCCCATACTATGTCAAAATTCATACTTTCTTTTCTGGCACACAGAGTCTGAATGAATGAGTCCCAAGGTCTAGTGAGACCATTGCGAGCAATCATAACTAGTTCATCCGCATCAAGGGTGTCTCAAATAACACTTCGTTGTTATCTGAATTGAGAGACCCTTGTGAAGTAATCTTGAATATACTCTCCTTTTCTCATCTTGGTGCCCTTCAGTTGATCTCTCAGATTCATCTTTCAGTTGATATTCCTTCCCTCATACATTCTGGAAAGCGCATCATACATTTACTTAGGTGTCTTCTTAGATGACACTTGAGGGATCAAGTGATCATTAATAGAATCAACAATGATCCTCATTGCCTTGATCAGGTCTTGTTCATGCTTCTCCTTATCTTCATATTCTTTAGGTTATGAAATCTCATTCTTGATGCACTTCTCAAGGCCATTCTCTTTCAGAATGAGACCAATCCTATACTTCTAGGATAGGAAGTTTTCTATGCCTTCCAATTTGTCCTCAAGCTTAGTGCTTGGGGCCATCTTGTTTAGTAGGTCACTAAAAAATGAAATTTAGAAAAATATGAGGTTGACCTTACCAGTAGATGCACTTGAATGAGGTCAGTTGGTTGGTCCAACTGATTTCTAGAGATCCAATATCTTCACCCTTCAAATACTACTTGCGAGGTTGTAGCTCTGCAGTATTTCTGGTTCTGGTTTTCTGCAGTTTCTGGTTTAAGGACAAACTAGGGTTTGGATTCCTGGATATTAAACCACCCAAAAACTTTGATCCTGGGCTCAATCAGATGCACTCCAAATAGGCACAACTTTCTATGCAAGCATATCTTCAAAAATCTAACTTTTTTAGAAACCCTAATTTCTTTTCGAGAGGGAGGAGATGGAATTTCACCTTGTGAAAGTTGTCCTATTATGTTTAGCTTTGATACCATGTTAACATTTCATATGCTAGAATATATTAATTAGTGTTTAATTCAAAATCATAGCAACAACATATCCATAATCACTGATAGAATCACAATCACAAGATAGACATAATATTTATCCTGGGAAACCCTCATGGGGAAGAAAACCAAACAAAACTTCCTCTATATAAGATGTATAAGATATAACCCCAAAAACATGTAGTGTCCTCCTTCTATTCTCTCTCTCTCTCTCTCTCTCTCTCTCTCCCCTATGCGCTACTCAAGTGAGTGAGTCTGTGTTCAAATAAGAATCACAACTCCTCTATTTATACACATTGAGCCAACTGAATTTTACCGTAATCAAGTCGGCCCCACTAAACTGTCTAGGCTGACTTCACCTAGGAAGAATCAAAACAGTATATTATATTATTCATTAGGGTACTAATGACCCGACTTACAATGGAGGATTTACCTCATGACTCTATGATGCCCAAATACAATAGTAACACCCTGTGGAGGAATAATAACATCTCCCTTGGGTTACATCAGTAAAATACATTTAGAATATCCTTTGAAGTTACAATATTTCAACAGGATCCACCAAATATCCCTCAGAAGCATAGAGCTTCTTCCAGTTGGTGATCATAGGTGTAGACATCGACTTGAAATCCTCCATCCTAAATCTCCTAAGAATATCCACTGCATACTTTCCCAGCCCAAGAAAATATGACCAAGCTCCTTCCAAACCTCCAATCCCAAAAAATAATGCATCAACCCAATGTTAGTCATCTCATACTCTAAAGCAATATCTCTCTTGCAAACTGCAATAGGTCTCTCCTCACCCGTGATAAAAAAATAATCCACATACAATAGAAGAATGGGAGGATAATCTCCAACCATGATGAAGAAGAGATTCAGGTCAACCTCACTCTTCTGAAAACCCATCGACAACAAGTAAGAGAATATCCTGGAATACAAAGATCGAGGAGATTGCTTAAGCCCATACAAGGCTTTCTTCAGCCTACAAACATGAGACTCTCTCCCATGAATCTAAAATCCTTGTGGCTATTACACATAAACCTTCTCCTGTATGATTCCATTGAGAAATGCAATCTTCACATCCATCTGTTGGATCTTCCAACCTATTTCTGTAGCAATGGAAATCAATAATATGATAGAAATATTACAAGCAATCATTGCAAAGGTATCATCATAAGAAACTCCCTCTACCTCTGAAAACTCCCGTGCCACAGATATATCCTTTTATTTCTCCACCCTGCCATCTGCAGCATGATTTTCCTCTGTAAGTCCATCGAGAAATCACCATTGAATTCCCTTCAGGTCTCGAAACAATCTACCAAACCTTGTTCTTCATGATGGAATGGTACTCTTTCATCATGGAATATATCCAAACATGATTTTGGGAGGCCTCCACAAAATTATATGGCTTCGAATCATGTAGAATAACAACTAAGGCCATACCCAACCTATTTGGCATCACTATAGTCCTCACTGGCTCCTTGGGCGCTCCAAAATCCTTAGCTTGGTTCAGAGTCTCATGAAGCCATTTAGGCTTCCTCTTCCCTAAAGGTTGCTCCCAAACGGGTTTGTCATCATCTAAAGAACTCCCAGAAGTAGAAGGACCAGAAACCTATGTACCAAGAGCTGGTGAACCAACAACTCATGAAATCTGTGATCTAGTAGCTATGTATGGTGAACCTATGACCTGAGAACCAAAAAATGTCCTCGAAGAAACTGCTGGCTGAACCACTAAACCTGGAGATCTTGTGCCTGTAACCTGTGGTCTAGTAATCCCAGAAACCCATGAACCAATCACTTGTACTGAATGTACCTGTGAAGCTTCTTGAGGTGTGGGAATCTATTGCTCCTCCCACACCAACTCTCTAGGATTCTTGAAGGCCCGCTCCTCCTTAAATATCACTTCATGCATCACAACAACATTACTGAGGGAAGGAATATAAATACAAAAGGCCTTCAAAGTCTTATCATACCCCACAAAGATGCCTCTCTTTGCTGTGGGCTCAAGCTTTGTTCCCTTCTCAGAAGGGACATGTGAAAAATTCAGGCAACCAAATATATAGAAATGAGTCACCTCAGAATTCTTTCATGTGGACATATCCTCAGGATTCTTGTTTCCCAATGTACAATTGGGACTCATATTCTGAAGGTATACAATTGTAGTACATTCCTATGCCCAAATAAATAAAGGAAGTGATTGATCATGTAACATGGATCTCGCTGCTCCAACAATATATCGGTTCTTCCTTTCTACCACTCCATTCTGCTAAGGAGTGTATGGTATTGTCAACTATCTTCGAATTCCCTCTTTTATGAAATACTCATCGAACTCATTAGAGGTATACTCACCCCTGTTATCTGATCCGAGTGCCTGAATCCTCCTCCCAGTCTAGTTCTCCACAGGAGCTTTGAACTATTGGAATCTCTGCGAGACCTCCTTATATTTATTGCTCCTTAGGAAGTAGATCCCGGTATTACTGCAATTATCATCGATGAATGCCCCATAATACTAAAAAAATCTAAGAGAAACATATGACATAGTACCACACAAATCAAAATGTATGAAATCAAGTACTCCTGCTGACCTGCTACTGCTCGAAAAAGTAGTCTTGGTATACTTTCCCAAACCACACCCTCTGCATACATCACCGTGCTCATTGATGAACTCGGGAAAAATTGTAACCATGTACCTCAACATCCTCAAAGACATATGATGTAGATAAGCCATCCTCCTATTCCATAGCTCACAAAGGTCACTGCCGCTGCTATGTGTCAAAGCATGATGGGGTTGAAACAAGAGCTAGTACAACTTCCCACATCTGAATCCAATGGTGTAAGAGGAAGATGGTCCTGCAGGCTTGGGAAAAACTCACACATGTACATCTAGGAAAGACACTCCAAGACCCCTATCCTCGATCATGGAAACTAATATCAAGTTCTTCTTCAGCCCAGGTACAAACAACATGTGCCTCAAGTTCATGGATCTCATGGAATCCCTATGAAATGTAATGGTACCACACCCAACATCTCTAACAACTATGTCATCCCCAAACATAACCTCCACATATATCCCTTCTTGTGAAAGCTCAGAGAACATATTTCGAGCACCTGTCATGTGGTTCGAAGCTCTACTGTCAATATACCATGTGGTGGTGGTGGCTGCACTGAATGAATGGCCAGTCAATAAGGAATATTCCCTCTCAAACTCAAAGTATGCAGTGGTGATGATGGATGCTCTCTCTCTATCAACATGCCCAACATAGAGAGAAAAATCTCTCTCAAATATTGCTGTAAAATCCTCAACCTCTACTGAAGTTGGTGTATGATGTTTCTTCTTCTTCTTATTTTGTGGGCATTGTCTAGCATAGTTCCCAAGATTCTGAAAATAAAATCAATTTACAGTGCTCAAGTTCTTCTTCTTTCCACCCCACTACTTAGCCCTACCCTTCTTGGGGCCCTTCTTGAATTGTTTCTTTCCCTTGGCAGAAAAAGCCACATTCTCCTCATCCTCCCTGCTAGTAGAAGAGCTGCCATGCATAAGACCTCTCCGGGTCTCCTCTTGAACAAAATCATCCCAAAGTCTATCCCAAGAGGGCAAGTTCTCCCTGGACATTATGGCCTCCACAAAATTAACCCAAGGCTTTGAAACCCCATTCAAAGTTGTCCGCACTAGCTCCAAGCCATAAAAAACCTCCCCCACTGCCGCAAGCTCATCTCTCACCTAAGAAATCCTAGTAAGGTAGGAATTCACTCCATCAACCTTGGCCATATTGATACTCTTTAATTTATCTCTCAACAACATTTTCCTATTCCCATTTGAGCTTTGAAACAAGATGTTCAAAGCGTCCCACATCTGATATGCATGAGTTTTACTAGATATGTGAGGGATAACATGATCTTTAACTGCATCTAGAATTATCCTTCTAGATTTTATGTCCTTCTTGTCAAAGACAGAAAGTGCTTGTGCATCGATGGAAGTGGGAACAACAATAGGGTTCGCTATTGTATTGTTAACCACTTCATCCCATAATTCATTTTGCTCCAATATAAGCACCAATCTAGATTTCCATGGGACAAAATTCCTAGCCCCATCAAGCCTATCTCCAACCTAAGTCCTGTTGCCATTTTGATGCAAAATTCAAGTCTTAACAAGGTGTTTCCCACTGACAAAAGAATTCATTGACATTCTGAAAATTTTCACTGTGTAAAATTTTGCTCTTCTCTAACAAAGCTCTTATACCATGTAAAATTTTCACTCATTCCCCAACCTAATTTCAAGCCACAATTTTCATCATTGTTTAATGCCCAACCCAATTTACTTTCTGCTACAAATTAGATAATTTTCTCATAAACAATTTGGCTAAAACACATGAATAATTTTACAACTTTAAATGAGGAGTAATAAAAACAGAGTCACACATGAAAAAATTCAGACTCAGGATTTTTTTGGTCAAATGACCTAGGAAAAACCCCAACCTCTGGGGAAAACCTATTCTTGAGAGAGAGAGAGAATTTGATTTTCTGCAATACAATTAAAGTACAGTAAAAACAAATATAAACTTATCTCAACCACAATGCTCAACAAATTGATAGAATTCATAAATTTTACAGTCATAATTTCTTCCAACTAGCTGCCTTGAAAATCATGCCAAACTGACTGTACAGGATTCCTTGATTTCCATGCCCATTGCTGTACCATGTGAACTGTACATACCTCGATTTCTGTGCCACCACTTGCTGTACTGTATGAAACTGTATAGACTGTATGGTCTACCTCGAATTTCATGCCCAAAAAATTTGTACAGACTGCCTTGAAATTAGTCCCCAAAAAATTGCCTCGAGATTCATTCCATTGTTGTACGAAACATCAATTAATGCTGCTATATAAACCTCAAAATTTGTGCCTAGAACTTTTCTCGGGATGCGTTCTCTACAGAAAGTATTCAATGATGTTGTACGATCTTGGGAAACGTGTCCTCTGCTCTTCTCTCTGCCTGCAATGTTTCTCCTTCTCTACTATCCAACTCTCATGGAAAAAAATTCAAAATGAGACTCTAAAGCCTTCCCTTACGTTTTTGGTGTCTAAATGAGGAAGATGAATAGACATCTAATCCAAGAGCCCAAAATGAATTAGATGGATGGATGAGATTAAATGCACTTTTATTCTCTCCAAAATTAATTTCACTCACCTCACTTAAATTTATCAAAAGGTCACTTTATTCTCTAAAGTGAAAATTAAAACTCATCTCAAGTTATTAATTGCAAGGGTCACTTTAGTTTTCCCTTTTTATGACTTAAGCAAATTCAGTAGGGGAACATTTTCCTAGGTACAAAAATCAACACCTACCTATAACTTACATATACTTTCGTTATATTGCTCTTCTTCCTATAGATTTGATTGTTTGTGTTCCTTAACTATTAATTGAAATGTCCCATTCTTTGAATTTCTCGTACATTTTATTTCACATGCCATGAACAGACTCTTGGATGTTCTCAAGGGATTGGTTTGAGTTATCATTATTTATAATGGTCAACATAGGTGGTTGAGGTCCACTAGGTACACAAATTGTGATTAAATAATATCACTATATAAAAGAGGGTATGAAGTACTATTCGACATTAACCTAAGCTTGCAAGTTTTTCTCGATATGACGATTCTTTGATTTATGCAATCTTGCATTTGCAATTTATTGTTCATGTCCAAAATGTTGATATGGGCATAGTTAATTTTAATATTATTATTCATGTCCAAATTGTTAATATGGAAGTGGTTCATTTCTATTAGTTGTTCGAGTTATATGGAGGGTTCCATGCATAATGAGTAGGAAGCCTTCTACTATCTTATGGACCCACTCTGTCAAACCGTACTCTGCAATTGTCTAGAGCAGGACTAATTTTTATATACTTGGGTTCTATAAGTAGTGCCATATGATTCAACAACCTAGCCAATGAGATTCCATATCATATAAATGACAACTATCATTAAACATTGCGGTCATTATAAATTATTTTATTATCATTGGGAGTCATAATAACGTCCCATTTATTTTAAATAGAATAACAACTACAACCCATGGTTTCGACCATTTCTCATTATCAATCACGATCTCCAAATTTGATCTTTCTAGATATGGAATAATATGTACTCAGAGCTTCCTAAATAAGGAATACAATAATTATAATAGAGCTTTTTAATTTACACGGTTCTCCATAATAACAAACCACAATGGTGCGTCTTGAGTAAAGGAACACACCGGTTCTTCTAAACCACAAAGGAACCTAGGCGAAACATCTATAAAAAATCCCATCAAAGAAACTATTTGCGATATTTGATAGCAGATGGTTATCTATGCTATTATCAACATTGTTGACAATGTTGCACTTACTATATACAGACATATTGGTGTAGTCGAAGTTTCTTCACGCATCGTAGTATGTTGTTTTTTAATTTTTTTTTATTCTTAATATGGTGCATCATGAAAAAGAAACAACACCAAGGCGTTCATATCTGGTTGGCGTACCGCTACTCCAAAATTTTAAAAAAATATTTATGAACTTTGTGTTTCAACTTAGGATTCAATATTGTTTCTATTTAAAGAGTGCATCGATGTTTGGAAAAACAAAAAAACAAAAACAAAAACAAAAAATCAACTAATTATTTTCCCAACTAAAAAATGAGCAGGAATTTCAATTTAAAAATCTAGTTCTACAAGGTTTTAAAAAAACCTAATCATTATTTCATTATTGTGCCTAAATTTCAAGGGGAGAGTGTTGGGAAAGAGTTTTCAAGGAAGAGTTTGTAGCAACCATATTATTCTGAAAATGGAAATTTGTAAGGTATGTTGTATCAAACGAATCCCTACATAGTAGAAATTTTAAGTGTGTAAATTATTACTTTTATTTTCCTATTTATATTTTCTTGTTGCTTCCTTTCATTTTATGTGGTTCCAAAATTTTATTAGTTGCAAAATTTTACATTACAGTTTAAATCCCTTTATTGTTTAACAATTAAGTTTTACATTTTGGAGATTTTAAAAATATTTTTATTTTTAGGGATTTTATATTTAATGAGTTTGTAGTTTTATAATTATCTGTTGGGGGAAATGGGACCACTTCTTAGGTCGAATTAGGAATCCTATCGACCTTGTCAAAATTTTTTATATTTTTTTAAGAAAAATGCTTATGCAGTTTTTGGTGAGTTCAATTTGTCCAAAAGCATTGATGCGTTTATATTAATAATGGTCTGGTAATGTTTGATGTGTTTTTTTAATTAAAAAAAACTTACACAATTTTCGGTGTGTTCAAGTTGTTCTAAAGCACCAGTGTATTAGTAGTGAAAGTGCACCATCTTTATTGCTAATGCTTTATAATAAAAAAATCACACCAACAAATGTGTATATGACAATTTTTAATTTGTTGTGGTTAACGGCGTGTTCAATTATGTCACACCGATGTTGTCATATATGAGAAGCATCAGTGCAATTAGTATGTTGAAACACACCGAAATGGTAGGTTTTATTATTATTATTTTATTTTGAAGATATGTATTTTTTTGTATAATATATTTGATAACTTCTTTATTTTATGGTGTAGGTTTTTTATTGATATGAAATGCATGATAAGGGTTCAATAAACAATAATTCCAGTCGACATGATGGGAGTACATTCAAAGTCACGAAGAATGCAAGTTCTTTGTAATTTCTATATCAAATTAATATGTTTGAATTATTTGTAAATTTAACTAATATTTGTTGGTTAATGTATCACATGTAAAGCCATAAAATGAGGAAGCTCAATAAGGCTCTTTGCAATCTAAGTGCAAAAGAGTGTAAAACCTTGATGGAAAAGTTGTTGAGGGACGAATAAGGTGAATAAAAAGAAATCAATATGTTTTTTTTCTTGAATTTTGAGTAATTCTATACTTACGAATATTCAATAGTAAGTTTCAAACAATCTAATTCATATATGTTGAATGCTATGCAAGTATTGATAGCAACAATAGGGAATGCCAGCATAAGAAAAAATGATCCGGTATAAAACTTGTAGGAAACAAAGTATGGAGTAGAGCCAGTAGAAGACTTGTTGAAAGAATGCATGATATTTGGTTTTGAAAGAATGTGTAT
Source organism: Pseudotsuga menziesii (assembly GCA_001517045.1). Classification (NCBI taxonomy): domain Eukaryota; kingdom Viridiplantae; phylum Streptophyta; class Pinopsida; order Pinales; family Pinaceae; genus Pseudotsuga; species Pseudotsuga menziesii. The sequence continues at coordinate 279,740 of LPNX011063681.1, forward strand.
AATTCAATACTCAATTATTTCTATGGTATGTCTCTTTTCAATTTACATTCATGTATATGATCTATTTTAATTTTCACTATTCCCAACAATGTAGATCATACACTCATTACACTTTATTTTTATGTTTGTAGATGGAAGTTGAAGAAGAGGAAAACAATTGTGGAAATGAACAAAACATTTAGCCAAATAATCTAAGTCATGCAAGTGGCTTGAGCATTGACAACAGTTCCAATGAAGAATGACGATCTATATATTTTGGATGTTAATGCAACCTGCTGTATATTTTGAAATAATTGTCTGTTAAAATCATACATTTTAATGTATAATGTATTGGACATAGTTTCCCAATTTAAAGAAGACGGGTTACCAATAAGTGTAACAATTACGTGTATGTTTATATTTTGAATATTGGATTCTATGTTTTCCGATTTTATATGATGAAGGGCCACTTATTGATATATAATAAAATGAAGATTTTTTTTCTATTGCATGTTCCAATGTCATGAAATGTTAAATAGCTAATTAAATATATTGATGATTAAACATTACAATAGATGCACAAATGGTTTATGACATTAAATTAATCCAAACATCATATCCAAAAGCAATAATAAAATTTCAATTGAATAATACTATAAAAATATCTCTATTTATTATGAATAATATA
>LPNX011063681.1:280992-307420 GCA_001517045.1 Pseudotsuga menziesii
TTTTGCTGCCCATGCAGTGTACAGTTTACAAATAAAAAAATAATAACAATATATCAAGTCCATAAATAAGATGACATAGTATAGCTGATCATATACAAAATATGATAAAAACCATGTAAGTATTGTGCTGCTGTAAAGTATCTATAAATCAAAACATCTAAGGATCTTGTGCTAGTCCATCATGGAACATACGGTGGTATACATATATATATATTCCAGTGCAATGTCAGTAGTCACGATTCACCAAACAAAAAAAAACAATGGTTCTTTTCATCGTTATGATATCACCGATGTGTTTCGTTAAATGGCACACTGATCACTTAAAACAACATAGTCCTATATTAACATTATACTCGTTGTATGCCTTGGGGCCTTTTCTATTATTATGGTGCTCTACGTTATACTAGCCACATCGATATATTTTAAAAATATAGCAAGCGTCATCATCACAATCAACTTACCGGTGTGTTTACCTTCCAGTGTGGCACTAGTGCTTTGTAATATTTAGAGAGCATCTATGCTTTCTAATAGTTCATAAGCACCGACGCTAATTTTAATATAATGCACTGGTTCTTATGTTGTTATATATTACTGGTGCGGTTTAATAGTTTGTAAGCATCGATGCATATATAATTTTTTTGTAAGAAAGACAATTATATTATATAAAATTCCTTCAGTACACAAAAGTCTAGATTTTCAGGGCCTAGATTGCCCCAAATTTCTGCATGATTATTTAAACAGATTCATCAATTTTTTTTGTTCCCCTTATCTATCCCTGCTACTAACTTATCCTCCCTCCCCCCCCTCATTACAACTAGCTACATCAGTATTTGTCATGTACATCCCACAAAAAGAGGCTACAAAACTTTGGATTATCGTACTAATATCATATCCATAGGAATAACTAAAGGCATATTAGAGCCAAAAACTAACTTCAACCTAGGTAATAAAAGACACAACAGATAGATAAAAACCTAACCCCTAAAACATACCCAAAACCCATAACTTCGGAGTCTAGGGAACATTCCGGTGAATCATGGTCTCTGAGCATAGAAATTTGGTCCATGAATAGGGCATGAACCCCGAAAGAAAGCCACATACGTTCCTGCTTCAAAAACTTCGATCTCTGGAGAGATTCCAAGATTCGGGGAAATACTGTCATTTTTTCAATGCATCATGCGGTTGTCGTGGTAGTGCTCCTTCTAGGCCTTAACAAGTTCCTCCTCACCCAATGCTTTGTTCTTCTTTTCCATTAGGACGTGGGATACCAGTTCCTTTGTGACAAAATGGGTGGTGACCATACGGTCATACGTAGAGACTCTCCCAGCCGTGGTACCATGATCACTAATCTAGTATTCCACATCTACCTTGATGGTTTTCATATCCTTGGCCTGCACTCGATTCCATAGGTCACGCTTGACCTGCTCGATTGACTCAAGGATTATAGGGGGAATACACTGTCTGAAAAAAATGGGTTGCTTTCCTAGATTTATGCATTTCACGAGAAGGCTTATTCCTCCCTCTATCGCCATCCTTTTTCCCCTCCGTACTTGTCTTTTGAGAGACATAAAAAAAGTAGCTTGGTGCTCAAACTGATATTCTACCAACTCTTTCTTCCTCACAGAAAACCACCCTAGGTAATGAAGAAGCAAAATGAGAGGATGGAAAAAATGTATCGCTTAAATAGCCACAGTTATCATCCTAATTCAGTTACCAGTACTAATTCCTATGTAATTTCTATTTATTATCATGGTACAACACCAGATCAATCTACTGTCGTCCGCAACCGGTGCATATATTGTTATATAAAGCATCGATTCCTGTTAAAATTTGTGTGCACTAGTGTTGCATGTGTTGTTAAGCACCGATGTTTGTTGTTTTTATGCGCATACGTGATATTATTTATTTAAAATGTACCAGTGCTTTTTATGTTAGTTTGCACCAATGTGTTCCATCCAATAAAGCGCACTGAAAAAAAACATATGCAGAAGCCTCCAGTCTACGAGTTTGTTTAGTTATAATACATTTATGTAAAAACCTCCACTAAAAAATATGGTACCATTTCCAGAATTTGAATATGATTTTTTTTTGGACAAATTTGGACATTCTTGTAACACTAAAAACCTCCACTAGAACCTTTGCTACATGTCCTTTTCCTTGTAGTGATGTGTTGTTATTATGAATTCTCCAATTTGTTGTCATTTTTGGTCTTTGATAATAGCTTTCCAGATAATATTTTTTTGATGCATGTTCCATGAATATTGTCGAGTATTCCATGTTCTTTATTGATAGAATCATTCTATATCTTCTTTCCATTCTTGATAATGAGGATGTTGATATGGTTTCACACTTGATGGTTTCTCTTCCTTTTGTACACCCATACCATCAATATTCTTTTGAGAGGTAAGGGCATCCTCTACCCTTTGTTCTTGGTCTTTGATCACTCTCGCATTTTCAATAATAACCTCATATTTGACATGTACATCTTCAAGCTAGATCTGAACTTCTTTGAGTGTTTTCTAGTGTCCTTTTAGAATCTTTTCTTCCTTCTCCTTTTAAAGTTGCAGTTGATGCCATTCATCAATGTTTGATGTCCTTCTTCAATTTTGGATTGCATTTCTTATTTTACATCATTATATTTATATCTTCTTTAACCTTCTTGCAAATTTTCTCTTCAAGTCTTTTGGTAGTTTTTAATCCAATATTCATTTTTTTTCTCTATTTTGACCATGTTTATTTTCTTCTATTAATAACTTGACCTCATCTAGTAAATTTTATTATGATTTCTTGATTTGCGTATTTCTTCATCCTTCTTTTTCAATTCTTTCTTCGACACATCCTTTTATTTTATTAAAGTATTTATTTGATTCATTAATAATTTATTGATGGAAACGACTTCTTTCATCACCTTGAATAATTCCATGATATTGGTCTCATATTTATCTCCATTTCCACTAATTGTAGGTATTTCCATTTTTCTTAATTGAGGTCTAAACAAAACCTTGAACTTCCAACCTCAATATATAGACATGGAATCAGAAATTGTGCTGTTTTTTTTCAATTGATTATCCAATGTTCCCTCTTTCCAATGGTTTTTGATTCACCTAAAACAAACCTTCCACCTAAAAGTTACACAAATGTCAAAATAACATACCTTTTAAACCCTATTTTAGAGAGTGTCTTTATGGTCGACTTTCCAACTTAGGTAACACTATAATTGTGATTCCTTGAGTCAAAATATTCATATTGTAATATATTGATATGTCTTCTCTACAAATCGATAGGTTTGACATAATTTTGATGTTCCAAGAAAAAGTTATGCACAACAGAATTTGAGGCCAAAATCCGACGGCTACCATGTCTGAAATTCGACACTAACATGTTGGGTATTCAACACCCTCAATTTTTTTTGTCGTCGGTGGCATAACGTCGGATAGTCGACAACCAAGCTAAGGCCATTGGATTTCATACGGCACGACCGTCGGATTTCCTAAGGCAATGCCGTTGGATTTCCTACGGCAAGGCCTTTGGATTTCCTACGGCAAGGCCGTCATATTTCCTACGGCAAGGTTGTCGAATTTCGTACGACAATCTACCGTCGAAGCCATAGCAATTTCGTCGGATTGATATGAAATCCGACAACAACTGCTAGGGATTGAACGTCAGATAACTGAGGAGATACTGTATATTAATAATAAAAAAATTGTATTCAGTGGCAAGTTTACTTTGAGATATGCTATAGATATCATTGTCTTTTGATATATTTTGGTGGACCAAAGATATGTAGGTCTCTTCATTTGAAAGAGGATTCAACATAGATGGAATCTAGGTAGCTATATGTAAATAATTTGATACTTATAGGTAGCTATGAGAAGCACATTGCATGATGTAAGAAGAAGTTGGCAAGTGGATATGACATGAAAGGAATTGGCCTTGAGCAGTAGATTTCTAGGTCTATAGGTTTTTCATCTATAGATTTGGCACAAAGTGGAGATTCTAAAGAGAATTCACATGCTAGACCACAATCCTTGGCCACTCCTATGGTTCCAAATCTAATGTTGCTAATTTAGATTTCGATTTGGTAAACACATATTTGAATAGGCATTGGAGTGGTTCACTTGTGTGCCTTGTGAATGTTAGACATCATATTTATTTTGCAATGAATACTTTTGGTGAATTCATGGTTGAACCTAGTCAAATTCATTAAAATGTTGTCAAACATGTGCACAAAAATTTAGATGGAAAAGTTCATTATGGCATGAGGTATGAGGGAGGTAGAGTCACTATTGCATGGAATTGTAAATTCAAATGCACAAGGGATGAAAGCTGAAGGAAGAGTAGTCCTAGTCATTGCCTCGAGTTGGGATCAAGGATGATATCTTGGTTCAATAATAGGCAGAGCACAATTGCTCTCAGTTCAGCTGAAACTAGAAATATGCCAATGCCATTGACATGTTATAAGGTTGTTTAGATTTGAAAGCTCACTGGAAAGTTCACCAATCATAGGTTGAAAACCATTGTTGTTAACTACGACAATTATAGTTGAATCATGCTCTTTATGAATCCATCATTTCATAATCACTCCAAGCACATTGACATCTAGTAACATTTCACCAAAAATAGAGTACACAATGGAACTATTTTCCTTGGTTCCCATCCCATTGATATATAGGTCATTTACATTCTAATGAAACCTATTGCAAAGGAAATGTTTGATATTCCAAGATAGAAGTTTGGTTTGTTAGATAACAGCTTCCTCACAAAAAGTAAAGTGGTATTTTTTTATTGCTCAAAGGTGTTCTCCTAATAAGAGAGCACATGAAGTAGTTGACCTCAGCTAATGGTACCCAAAACAGGTCTTTTAACAGACTAGATTTGTATAAACACTTGAAGGGTAAACTTAGGTCACAACAACACACTACTTTACAACAATTAGACATTTAGATTTTAGCTAATGTTACTAATGGCAATGACATTCCATAGAGACGCCACCCTCATCCACTACCATTGTTGGCACTCACAAGACTAGAGGTAGCAGCTTTAGCTTCAAATACTCCATCATTGTGTTGGGCCAGTGTACCTTGTGGTGATTCTAGTCCTAGTGTTCCACAACCACTTCAATAAGAGAAACAAAATTAGAAGTTGCTAGGGGGTAGAGGAAAGCTAGCTTTGCAGATAGCACAAGTGTTTTCCAATTTTCAATCTAGATTCTAAAACTTAAAATTATTTTATCAACTCTTTTTTATGGGATTTGTAAACATTATAGGCCATTTAAAACTTCAGTTTGAACTGTTGACTGCATATTACAACCCTTTGGTCAATATTCCCTTTCCATTTCTTAGTTTCCGCTCTCTTATATATTTTGTTGATGGAAATTTTTATCTATTAGAATTGAAAACTTGAAGGTTGATGTTAGGGTTTATTGTTTAATGACCATAATTGATAGATGGTTGATGTTACTTGTGACTAAATGGTTGATGCTTTAATGATTATCATTAATCTACTACAAAAAAACTATGTTTTCTTATTTTTGCAACTGATTTAACATTGTGGTTTGCTTAAATTTATATATGCATCAAAATGTATTAAAATATACATCACATAAAAGTTGCTCTTTAGAGCCATTTGGAAACCAATGTTTCCACTAGGTGCTTCACTCCCAACAGCCTTGTTTAAAAGCCCTGTTGTCGTCAAATTGTAAAACACTCATTTAGATGGGCATATTATGTGTAGCCTATTAAAATGTTCAAGATCTAAGGGCAGTCAAATACTTTCATTTTAAGTGCATCACTTATTCCACTATGTGCTTCAACTCCCAATAGTCTTACTTTATAGCTCTATTATCATGTAGTTGTAGATACTTTTTGTAGTTCATGCAAGTACTTGTACATAGGCCAGGTGTCCAACATGTAGGTGTCATCCAAAATACCTCACTGGGAGCATGCTTGAGAGGGAAAGCGACTTTTATGTTATAATGGCTAAGAGGTGACTCCAGTTGTGTCGACAAAAGATTAAGTTGTAGCCACAGATCTTAGGTGATATAAAATCACTTACGAGATACAGAGGGCCCATGGAATTTTAGTCATTATAATGATATAAAAAGAAGCCTAAGGAGGGGAATTAACAGAGTCACACAGAGTGAGTGAGGCCTCATTGAGAGGTTGGAGAAGGACTCTCATCCAAGTGTGTGGGTGCAAGGGCAAGGTCAGAGGAAAGGATCAAGGTGCAATAGAGAAGGTAGCATCTCGGTGATAGTCTAGGATATCTTGTTGTCATTGTGTTATTTCTCAATGGGCCATTATCCCAGGATGGGAGCCCAGGACTTCGATTCTTAATAAATATCATTGTTTGCTGGTTTTTCCCTAGTTGGGGTTTTTCAGGATAAATATAAGTGTCAAATGAGAGTTATTTCGTGTGTTTTTCCACTGTGTAATTAGTTAGGATCTCAATGTATTTTCACTTAACAATTGCAGTAAATTATTTGTGAGTGTAAATCAGATTTGGAATCTGAAACAGTAACAGAAACACTCATTTAGATGGCATCTTATTGGTAGCATATCAAATTGTTCCAGTTCTTAGGGAAGTTGCAAACTTTCATGTGAAGAGAATCGCTTATTCCAACAGCCTTGTTTTATAGGTCTATTATCATTTAGTTGTAGAAACATTCCTGCCATGTTATTAGTAGCATATTTAATTGTTTAAGTTCTTAGCGAAGTTGCACACTTTCATGTGAAGTGCATCACGTATTCGCACTAAATCATTGAGGCTAGTGTACACATGATCACTCAATCTTGGAGGAATTCCTAGGCTCCAAAACTAAATGCATGGCAACATAATCAAATTTTCTATGATGATGGAAATTTTAAATAGAACATGGGCTTCATCAAATTTAGAAGTAGAATCTGAAAAAAAATGTGATATGAAAATATCCTAATCTTGAACTCCTATACACCGAGTTTATTATAATGCAGAAAAATTGTGAGCAGCAGAAATAATCATTGCTAAAAATGAATTGATGAAACAAGCAAGTAATGAAAGGATTATGTGATCCTGGGGAATGATCATGAATAACTGTTTAGCATGAAGCGAAGCTCCTTCTAATGAATTCTATGAACAAAATTTATCAGGCACTGATATGCCTTCCTAAGATACGGTATTAATTAATCCAAGGGTGGCACACAATGGTTGTGATCTGTTAATGTCCATTACTATAACTTTAATTGCTTCATTTTGAAAAGTTTCAGGGAATATTTATTCCTTGACAAATCTTATTTGCATCATGGTTCACCAATTGCCCTTCTATGTGTTTGTGAAGACTTCAAGCATCAGAATTACATCGATAACCATTGCAGTGATTAGCCTCATAATGTATATCATAAAATATTTCAATCGTGTTTGAATTATCATAAAATGGATTTCTAAAGTTAAACCACAATATATTAAACAAAAATGCATTAATATATTAATGATTTGCTTAGAGAAAAAAACCATGTGTAGATCATAGACATTGGATCCTTCGACAACATACACACTTGATGGAAGCATTGAATACTTCGACAACTTCTGACCCACCCAGGTCCAACTAATGAGCACTGATCCACTAGGATAGACTTCGCCAAAACGTTACCTATCAGGCATCATGATTTGGGATGAAGAAAGCAAAGTATCCAAGGTAAAGGGTTTTGGAATTTAATTTATACAATAGCAGACCTTAGCAACAACTCTGCTCATTGATAGAAACATGGAAAGGTTTGAGTGCAGTTCTGTAGCCATGGAAGTTGGGATGAATGTCAAGAGTTCCCACCATTTCACGGTAAGACATAGGATAGCTTTTGAGAGAGAGGGTCTGAAAAAAAAATTAAATAGTCTTTTGCCTTTCTGTTGTGCAGGTTTACACATAATAGAGCAGCAACGGACATCCTCAAGAAGAAATTTAATATTGGTTACTTGATTGCAAGGGACGATCTCTAGCACTTGGCATCCTCAACTTGCTGTCAATATCTATAGTTATGTAAATAATACTTGAGGTATTATTGAACCTTTGCATTCATGGAGGAACATGGCTACATAATGCAGAGACATCAACTGAATGTTTAGTGGAATAAAATGTTGACCGATTGTTAATTTTGAGCCATAGATAAGTCACTGTGCATGTATTTCTGGAAATCTAATAAGGATAGTGCATACAAATCTAAAAAAAAAGATGAAATATATGCCAAATTTGCAAGTTAACAACAATAGTCAAAAGTACAGCAAAACCAAAACATCACAAATGGTTCATAGTATGTAAAAAGTGTACTGGCATAATAAAATCATGTACAGTCCCAGATATGACAATTGCTGGGAAGCTCTATGTAAAGATAAACCTCAATATCAATAACTACAGGGTAAACTATTATTGAAAAGTGAACTAGTCGTGCACCAAAAAAAAATTCAGTAATCTATGTAAAAATCCAAAAGTTCTTAACAAGTGAGCTGTTAGTTATTATTCCCGTTAAATTGCATGATATATGATCTTTACAGGCTTCTTGATGACAGTAGTAATTTTTTTAACGAAGTGAAACATTTATGTATTACAATAAGACCGCCAAAGAACTGAAGACATAATTTTATTATCTCAAAAATATTATCTTACCACCACAAATGAAGACCACCATAGAGTGGCTTCCCACAATAAATTCCTTCCTGAAAACCAAATTACTCTTAACTCATCTTTAGTAATCTCCATGACAATCAAATGCCCCTATTAACATGACCCCTGCAATATAGGACAATTATGTGGCTAAAATTAAGAAATAAAGATTTTAAAAACAACTACAGGCACATTGCAGTTACACTGACATGAACAATTGAGTAGTTCAAGTTTTATTGCTGTCAGTTGCTTCTAGACAATAATAAACAGGGGGAGCCATATATAAGTAAACAATTGAACATCCCAAATAAGAACTTTGAATTTCAGAAAGATGCATTTAGTGTGGTAGAATACAGGGTGCTTTCACATCAAATTATACGTAAGAGCACCTTAAAATGAAATGATGAACCAGCTAGCTGATCCTATGAATGAGTCCATCCTTGCTCAAGTACTCAACAAACTCATCAATAAGATACGGCCATGCACCTTCTACGTCATAATTGGACAACGAGGGGTTTACCTTCTGCAGGGACATTTAGTGCCAGAGAATTTTTTAAGAACTTCGAAGCAAAAACCTAAAGAAGATGATAGCACTTTTCAATGTTCATTACTCTCCAATAAAAAGAAATCCATCCTCTTCATCTCCTGATTTCGTGAACTCATTTTACTGAACATAAATGATAGACTGTCCCAAGTAAAGTGAAAAAGTACATAACACTGAATCCAATTATGTTGCTTGAATGTGTATATCATGCCAATGTAGATTGATATGTGATCAGATCTAAAAATAACCACAAATAGCCTAATAGGTAAAATTCAAAGCTATGTGGGAATTCATCCCACATTTACAGTCACAATTGGAGAAAAAGAGTTCTGACTTGTTAGGGGTCCTTTAGTACTTTAAAAGGAAAAGTATAGCCTGCAGACACGAGGTTGCATCACCAACTACAAGAGGCAATCTAGCTAAGAAATATGCTGGAGTACAAAGCTAAGTGGCCACTAGTGACATTTTAGAAGCTTAGCCATCCAAAATGGTTGGATTATGGTGGAGGATGCAGAAAACAGGAGGATTCTTATCCATCTACATTAGATATCTTTCATTTTTGGCTTAATAAACCAAAGGCCTTAAAGAGCCTAACAAGCCAAAGACCTTAAAGAGCAAGAATACACTAAGACATATATTTGAATTATGGGCGCATTCAACCCAATACTAGTCTTATATGATGTATTTAAATATGTGCCAGATATAACTTGATCAATAAACCCTATTGGTTTGCTAGAAAAATTCATATCATAACTTCTATAACACAGATCTCTGAGATTGTGGCAAAGACGAATTCCATCTAGAACCATAGGTGTCTATGAGGGGGGTTTAGAGCCGCCCTTAAAAGTCACTTTTTTTGTGGGGGAGGGGTTAGAACCACCCTTAAAAGTCACAAGTAACATAGCTAACCAACATAAACAACTACTACTACTATCCCTCAAACCTTAACAAGTATATACAAAATCTCAATAGATGAATATGGACAAGTGAGTATAGCACTAAAAACTCTAAAAGAATACCAATAGAGCTTATATTCCTTGTTGAATAAATGTTAAATATTACAAAGGAGCCTCCTCATATATCAAGAGATTTGAGAGGTTAGGGTTACATGCAATCCCTTCGGTCAAAAGAGACTTGACGATTTACAAGATACTTGTCACTTTTGGAGAAGTGGCCATTTTTCTAAGTCAAATCACTTTTAACTTCCTTCAAAAATATATTTTTTCCCTATAGGAAAAAAATTAATATTATTTTGCTCAAAAATTTACAATTCGAGAGAAAGAAATGGATTTGACAAAAGCCTTTGAAGATAAACTTTGGAGTTCCATGTCATCATTTGATTTGGGATATGTTCCCTCCATGGGACTTGTAATGGCTAATCATCAATTGGATGGTACAAACTATGGAGATGAAAGGCCACAAAACTGCTATCAATGGCCTCCAAGGCGGTTCAAGTCATGGCACTTACATAGGGACATTCATCTATGCCTCAGAGGGAAAGTTGTTCTTACGAGTGTACCCCCAATCATTTATAAAAATTGGTCTGAAACTAGGTTTAAAATGGGAAAAATGCCTCTTGGCATGGAAGTTGTTCTGTCTAATCTACCTTTCACAAATTATCTAAAACTAAAATTTCCTAAGTTCATTATAAATAAATTACAAGTATAATTAATGCATTGCCTTTTGTTTGGTGAAAATCAAGCTAAAATTGAGTGAGATTTAGCCTCCAGAAGGTAAACAATAAAGGTTTTTTCTGAGGGAGATGAAATCAAAATCTAAGGTCATTATTTAAAATTTATGGGTGAAAACCTAAAGGAACTGTATAGTACTAATATTCACTTCTCCATATTAAATGGGTCTCTTTCAAAGTAAAAAAAAAAAAAACCTGGAAGGGGCCTAATTAACACACTTTGCTAGCTGGATTATGGACCAAAAAACAGGGTTAGTAGGATTTCTGGACATTTCTTGGTTGAATCTTTGAGTCAAACCCTATATATTTTTTCCGCCCTCGAAATCCGAATGAGGGAGATATGGAAATTTTGGTTTAGGCATTTTGTCAAACACTTAGTGGACAAGTACTTGGTTGACGACTTTTGTCAAACAATTAGTAGATAGCTACATACAACTCTTCCTTCTCTAAGTTCCTTTCAACATTTCAAAAGCTACCAGAAATGAAATCATACCCATACACATGGAAAGAAAAACACCCCAAGGGAATCTACGTTTTCATAAAAATACCCAAATCATGGGATTTGGTCTCGCAAAAAATGTTTTTGGAATCTAAATGGGGGTTCCAAGCCCATATGATATGGATACTTTCCTCCACGACATCTCAGCTGGGTATTTTATAAATAAAATTGGAATTCCTATTTGTTTATTCAACAAGGGTTGGAGAGGCCATGTGCCCTTATTAGTGAGTTAATGTAAAAAAAGGAATCGTAAGTCGATTCAATCTCAGAGGAGACAAAAATAATGTTTCCACCAAAGTATAAATGAAAGGAAAATAGAAATGCAGTTTGGTGACGATGGGTTTCTTACCAGGCACGTTGTTGTAACGCTAGTTCCTCATTCTGGAAACCCAAAGTGAGTGTATTAGCCAATTTATTTTCCAAGTAAACTCCTGTACAATATGAAAACAATGAGTAATTTAGTGAATTTTCAAGTTATTCGGAAGTCACTCAACAAAGTCTACTCAGTTCTTCTAAAGTCACGTCTCAGCGAGGGGTCACAAGTTTGTTTGCCATAGACACAAAGGAACAATAAAATGAAAAAAACAAGACATTGATTTGGTGAGAAAAGAGAAACGATTATAGCAAAATACCTGATCAAATACATCTCGCTCAGCCATCTCGTCCCAAAAGCGGAGGCAAGCAAGAGCTACTAAAGCTGTGAGATTTGCTGCTATTATATCATGTACAACTTGGTTCTGTGGGAAGCTAATAGGAATAGTGAACCCGTGATTAAACCATGCCAAATCCATCAAACTCTCAGTTATTGTAGAGCAGGTCCCATGTCCGCCATTCTGAGAGCATCCCACTTGAAAGCCATCCATAATAGGTCTGAAAGGACTTCCCTGATAAGTAAAAAACCACTAAAATATCTTGCAGATCCACTACTAAAATGGTTAATTGTAGAGGGACCAGAATGTTCATTGTAGAGGGACCTGAATGATTGTTTCAAACCAAACCCTCCTCTACCTCTACAAATCCTGACCGCTGCAAACCCTCCTCTGTATAAACACACTTGACCTCCGATAGCACCTCCAGCAACCTCCTCTGCATGACCTACGACAAACCTCCTCTGTGTGACCTCCGGTAAACCTCCTCTGCACGACCTCCGGATGTGGAGGTATATTGTGTCAGCTCCACCATGAAATTATTGATTGGGTTCTTTGTTTCGTGAAGAAATATTGTGTCCGGACGGTTGTGGTTATATATATATATATATATATATATATATATATATATATATATATATTCCCCTAGTGTTGGAAATCTGACGACATAGCCCTAGTGTCCGAATAGACCTAGTGTCGAAAATCCCACGCCCCAGTGTAGGAAATCCTACGCCTGAGTGTTGGAAATCCTACACCCTAGTGTCAGAATAGCCCTAGTGTAGGAATAGCCCTAGTGTCGAAAATCCTATGCCATAGTGTCAGAAATTTGACGACGCTAAAATAATTTAAAAGGCTCAGTACTTTTCATTGTTACTGTCTGACACATCCGTACGATACATCGGATGTCGTCGGATTTCGGGTTCAAATCCTGTTGTGATGGTAACTTTCCCAAAACTTGTTATTTTTGTCCCTTCCATGAGAGATAAGGTGTATGACCTTATACATGTCCCATTTTATGGATATGATTATGAAACTGCTACAACAAAGAATATGATTTTTCTTCTTTCAGATGCAATAGGCCTCACTAAATTTGGATCTCTCAAGCCCTAGAGATAACAATTTTAACCAGAACACTTGTTTGACATTCGTTTTTGGAGTATTAAACAATCCTAAATTCCACATGGTATAACTCTAAACTTGTGAGGAATATGGCCTTAAATTTTTATCATAAATACTATGGTCCATCAATTCTTTATTTTTATATCTCAAATTGTCACTTCTCCATTTGTGACGATAATTCAAAAGATACCACTCAAAGTGTCATTGTTCGCTCACAAAAGTGAAACTTATGGATGGAAGAGCCTATGAATTGATCCTCTTTGATGGCCTGAAAATTGAAAGTGAGGCCTCAACACGATCTCATTCCATTATGAGAGTTGTAACCATAGAAAGGGGAAATTTGTTCCTTGCACACTAGCAAGGCACAAACCTTTCATGTGTTTCTATTGGCAAAGGCGTGAATACATAAAAAGCTGTGCATTCACACCTGGCACACTAGAAATGCATGAATCATTTGCATGTTTCCTTTGTCCATGGAACAAATTCCCCATAATTTAATGAAAAAATATAAAAAATTTAAATTAAGGAGTTATGGAAGTTTTACAAGGGCCAACTTTCCTTGTTGCAACTCCTTGAACCACATGGTAACCATTTCAAAATATTTCCTTCAAACATAAAAGGGGAATGAAATGGACCAAGAAGGAACATCCAATATACCAAAGGAATGTTGAAGGAATTTCTCACCATCACATCCATCCTTCCCATCCGTAAGTATCCCTTGTCTCAGTGACCCTTATATCCTTGAATATCGAAGTTTTTACACTTAAATAGCTTCACCCCTCATATTTATCTAGTGGATGAGAGTGGAATTGTTGTAGTGCATGAGTAGAGAGACCATAATATTTAGGTTAGATAAGGTGCCAAAAATTGAGAAGGTATATCTTGTATTTTTTCCATTGTCTTTATTGAGATTTGACATCTTTCCCTCACCCAATCACATGTCTTTTGTGATTGATGTTTGACATAAAAAATGTTTTGTCATTTATGTTGAAATTGATTAGATAGCTAATGTTATTCTCATATTTCAATTCATTTAGATTATTTTCTATTGTTAAATTGTCTTGACGACTCTTAGCTTTGTTGGTTTTACAGGTTGAAATTGGGTGATAAGGAGTGGATCTGGAAAGAGACAAAGGAGCAACTTGGATCAACCATTGAAAAAAGGTGCATACATCGTTTCTCCTTAATTCATTCTCTAGTTTAGATTTTCTTATTATAGTTTATATTTCTCCTTATGTGTGAATAAGAGTCTAATATTCCTATAAATAGAGTCATTTAGGTCACTCTCATCCTAATCAATATGTTGGTGATCTTTCCCTAGTCATAGGATTAAACCAATCTTTGTAGGGCCTCGTTGAATGATTTATCACTTTGTTTTTGGGTGTTTTAGTCTCTTATAGGATTTATCATAACCTAGATTACTTAAAATTCATATATTTTTGAAAGTTTCTTAACTTTTTTGCCTTTTTAGCTTCTCTTTGGTGGCATTCACCCTTTATTGTACTTATAGGCGCAAATGGTAGGGTGTATTCACATTTTCTAGGATATACATGCATGAATTATCAGATCTTTGAAAAATTTCTAAGCTTTAACTTCTTTTCTCTAAAATACTTGGTTGTTTTGGATATTTGATCAATATTGGATCTTCTATGTCACTTTTGGATTAGTTTGGGTGGTGTTTTGGTGTGTTTGTATTGAAATTGAGTAAAACATTTGTGAAAAGTTTTAGGAGTGTCTTATGCTTTGTTTTCTTTTCATTTGATTGAGTGATTTATAATCCTTGAGTCTGAAGGCCCAAAGTATAATCGAATTGTTTGTGGTCCTAGTTATCCTTTCATGAAAGCAACATTGGGTTCAAATACCTTGTCATCTAGTAGACCTTATGCGTTGTTTTCTCTAAAATACTTGGTTGTTTTGGAGTGTCTTATGCTTTGTTTTCTCTTAAATACTTGGTTTTTTGGATATTTTATCAATATAGGAGCTTCTATGTCACTTTTGGATTAGTTTGGGTGGTGTTTTGGTGTGTTTGTATTGAAATTGAGTAAAACGTTTGTGAAAAGTTTTAGGAGTGTCTTATGCTTTGTTTTCTTTTCATTTGATTGAGTGATTTATAATCCTTGAGTCTGAAGACCCAAAGTATAATCGAGTTGCTTGTGGTCCTATTTATCCTTTCTTGAAAGCAAAATTGGGTTCAAATACCTTGTCACCTAGTATACCTAATAACTTGCTTGAGTCTAAGAATAATTGTTTGACTCGTTTCTTCTCAAACTTGGCTTGTGCTTGTGGTCATAGAGTATAGCATTAGAAGTTATTTCCACCAAAGTGATAGGCATATAATTTCTGATTTTGTTGCTTGCAATATATTAGTTGTTTTTTGATGTTGCATTTTCATAAAAAAATTAAAAGTTTGGATCACAAAATTTATACTTGGTTTGTGAAACATAAATATTAGTAATTGCATTTGCTTTGAAAGGATTTTTTTGTCGTTTGAAAAGTGATTCATCTTTCAATTTAAAGAGTGTGAATGTGGGAATGTGCACGCGAATATATTTAGTTGCACTTAATTTCTTCTTCTTTTGAAAAGTTTGAAATTTCTAATTATGAAAAGTAGAAGCAATGAAAAGTACCTAGGATATTATATTTTCTAGAATCTCACCTAATAGTATAGGTTCTATGTCCTTGTTGATAGGTGTGAAGAGGTAAAACCTCCAAGGCCACATAATATTGAGACTAGGAACAATTGAAGAGTGTTAAATCCATTATTAACATGAAGCACTCATCGGGAAAGCTCATCTAACATAGGTGTCAAGCGGTAGGTAAAGATAGTCCAAGTGGGAATATTGCACCTTGTTGCTTGGATTAGTGGGGTTATGCGAGTTTGGAAATTTCTTAGGCATGGAATGTCATGAGGGTCACACAACTGCTCATTGATATATTTGGTTCTAGGGATTGTGTCCTACAATATTACCTTCCCATTCACAAAATCATTTTTCGATGACCATTTTTCCCGACTACCGAATGCAAAGTGGTATCACTAGTTTCCTTTCCAGGAACCTAATAAGTGACTGCAAGGGGAACATATTGTAGTACCTGAGGTAGATGAAGAATATTTTTATCATATTTTTTGTAGGCTATTCAACGAGGGAAATTAATTTCACTCCAGGTGATTGTTGCATGACGGTTATTGTAATATCCCAAATTTTGGACCTAACACTTATAGGCATGTGCCTATTGATTATGATGACTATCTTGATGTTTTATTTTTATATTGGGTCGAAGACCCCACTGCATTTGAAAATGATGATTTGTCTTATATATTGGGAGTGAGCCAATTATTGATGATATATGTATATGCTTGTTTGTGTTGGGCGTGGACCCTGAAGCACATGATTGATGAGATGTTTTGTGTTGAATGAGGAGATCTGAAGCACTTGAGTGATTGATGATTTGTGTTGAGCAAGAAGCTCTGCAGCACATGCATACTTACCTTTGTGTTGAGAAATAATTTTTGGAACACATGAAAAGATAATTGGATGTGTTGGGCATAAGCCCTGGAGCCTTCCATGTTGATGTTGAGCATAAGCTCTGGAGCATTGGATCCTTGGCCATTGTATCCATAGGTGTATCATGCAAGTACATCCTAGCACTAGTGTTGATCGAGGAGCTCTGTAATTTCACTGAACTGTAACTCCCTATTAAAGCGTTGATTATGGGATCTGGTAAGCGCTAGGGGTTACTTAAAAGAATTTAATAACTTACGAGTGAAAACGACTCGAGAAAAATATTGATCTTATCATACTTATTTATAAGTGATTAAATGAAATTTTGAATTTCTGTATTCTCATCAAAGTAATGAAGAGCTACCACATTATGCGAGGTAAATCCAACATGTAAGGATGTTTAGAGTTGCCTATCCTAGTAGACCTAAATCATCTACCTACTTGACCTTAATGAAGAAGTGTCATTAAGTCTAGGGATCATGGTATATGATGCCCAGAGACAAATGTTAACAAAGTAATATATTATTATGTACTTTATACATGGTATGTATAAAGAAGTAAATATATTAATAATATAAATAAATGAAAGAGAGAATAGAAGCTCAATCAATTATTATTTATTATTAAATATTAATAAATAGTATAATGTCTATGAAAGTCCAACTAGGAATTAGTAGAAAGTTCCTAAGTTAAAATATTAATAACTACCCAAAGTAATTGAAAAGGGTTAAATCAAGAAACCAAGGTTTCTTGATTTAACTATCGCTTTGACTGAAAAGTATGGCTATAAATACTCAAGCCAAGGAAAGGCTTGGGGTTCTAATTTTATCTGGAGAAATTATTATTTTTGCCTATTCTTCTCTCAAGTGATTTCTTGGAGAAACTTTTTCCTGCAAGGAAAGCAGAATTGATTCAGAACTGAATACCAGTTAGGAAACCCTACCTTAGGAGCTCTAAGCTACTTGCATGTTGGAGTCCAGCTCGAGGGGATCCAGATTTAAACTAGGAATGATTTTGGGTCATGGTTGGGTGGAACGTGGTAGTTCCCAAGTGATTTGGTCCTCAAACAGAGGTCAAATATGCATTGAATTGCCAATGCTGGTTATTTAAGTGTGCAGGTTCAACCATTAATAGAGTTTCAATTACAGGTATGAATCCCTAGATTGTCTATGTTAATTTCTAGATTTTTTGCTGGTTATGCTAGGTAAATGATTTCAATACCTTTCCTAACCCTATGGGATTGATTTTCTGATTTGAATCTGCTAGGGTTTTCACTTCTTAAATATTAATCTTAGGCTGCAAATTTTATCATATGCTGTATATCACTAGGGTTTGTACCTTCAAGTTTGTTTCCGTGTTATTTCAAATACTTGGATTATGTTTACTGTAAAATAGGTTTTGATTTCTGGTTAAGTATATATATATTGTTCTTTAGGCTTTATTACTCTACTGACATATTTCATTTGTCAGCATAGGCTTACCTTAGATTTCTTCAAAAGAAAATTAGTTCACAAGTACAAGTTAACTATAATATATATATATATATATATATAACTAAAAAAAGTTAATAAATTATAAAAAGACCTTTCAAGGCCTGTTTCCATAAACACAAACTAAATACCATAACATTCCATTTAAAACAAGAATCATCATAAATATCCAAACAGAGACGATATCATGACCATCCATGTGGTCCAATACCAAAACTCTGTACTCTTATAAAATCCACAGTCCAAGTTGCGTAGTCAAGAGTCGTATCCATTCACATAACTCATGGCTATAAAAGAAATCCACATGGCTATTTAATATATCTTAATCAGATATCATTAAACAAACTAATAATTAAAACCCTTTTTATGCCAATAGAGGTCGTGAGCTCGAATCTCATGGATGTTCATACCCAAGGAAAAAAAAGTAATAACAACCACAGTATAACATATTAAACCAAAATCCAAATCATATAATCATACTGCTGCTTCTTAACAACAAATAAAAACCATGACATAACGTAACGAATAGGAATCAACCTTTTATTTAATCCATCGATTACATCTCTACACAGGCCACACTATACACTAATGTATGCGGGCTGTCATTTACCAATACATCAAATGCCATATAAATAACAATACATACGCTAACAATGAGGTCATAAAGACCCTAGCTACAACACGACCTCGGCCAATAACAATTTAAATACACAGTCCATTAACTATAAACCCATAGTAAGCGTTGGTCATTGGGGTTTCCATAACTTAAAAACCATACATTAAACCCTATGCTTAGGCTTAGTGAACATGGCATATGTAATATGCCATGTTAAATAATTTAACCCTCATAAAATCAATGTTCCTGGTTTTGAAAGCCACGAACTTAACCTACAAATAGAAACCATAAGAAGTGTTAATAAGATTTGATAAAATGAACATAGAACGGAATTTGACTAAGATATATAAACAACGAGAGACGAAACCATAACAAAGTAAAGGTAGTAATTCTACCTGTTATGTTTCAGAGTTGGTAAAGGAACCAAGTCAACAAGGAGTATGTTCTTTAAGATTCAAGACTTTCCATACTCTTTAAACAAGATTCCGTTGCAAGTATGAAATGCATGTGAAATAGAATAGGTGCCTTAGTTAAGAGAACTAACTAAGGCTGCTAACAAGTAAACACCTTTACCTTTCAAACCGTCATGGGAGAATGAGTCCAGCCACTCTGCCCACTTTGTTTCCAAAAACAAAGTTAAGTTAGGACTCTATAATTAACAAGTGCGACAATGTAGAAAGGATGAAGCATATAAATCCATTGACGACACATAAGCAACAAAAGTATAAACATAATACTAAGTAGTAAACAACAGTACACCATCATAAGTAAAATACATTAAAAATAATGACTGAAAGTAAAAGACAGAACGTAAGAACAACTTATGAATAAACAAAGGTACATGAGGTGTACGATAGAGTTCCGCAAGTGAATAATGTTACGTCCAGGTATTTTTTACTGGCCTTTAATTTTTTTTATTTTTTATTTTTTATTTTTTCTGATTTTTGGGGACATTACAAGTGGTATCAAATCCCAGTATCAATACTAAGAGACCTATGGGCACATCAAGCTATCACCGCAAGGAAAATATAAAATATAAAGTATAATATTAAATTTTAGTTTCTAACATAAATTTTTCCTGTTATTAATTTTTTGTTGTTGTTGCAGTTACAAGAATTTTAACAACACTGTTTAGTTTATGAATACTGAGGAAGAAAATAGTCGGAAAGGAAAGATGATCACCCCCACTCTGGAAGCGGAGCTGGTGGTAGAGCTAAACTTTAATGTTTCTAAAACTTTACATAGTCTTCAAGTTGAATTGAAAAGTTTAAGAGAAGACAGCCTGAACGAAAGGAAGGAGCATCAAGCTATAAATGAAGCCTTACTGAGAAATATGACAGGAGGAATCTCGCAAGGTAAACCTACTCAGTCCACAAACAGTTCCAAAAGAGAACCTTATCCAAAACGGGTCAGCAGTCCAAGAGGAGAGGGAAAAGAAGAATGCACCCCTGAAGCACCAAAAGGAGACCATCACAGTCCTTCTAGTGGTGACTCACTTTCTCCACGGAGAAAGAAGCAAAGGAGTGATGATAGTCTTCAGGGGGAGTTTCAAAAAATAAGAGCCCTGACCTATGAAGGTGAAGTAAACACTGGGGAAAAGGCTGAAGAGTGGCTGCTGGGCATGAGTAAGTATTTCTAGGTTTATAACTACTCAAGTGAGATGAAGGCTAGACTTGCAATCTATAACTTAAATGGTAAGGCAACAAGATGGTGGAGGGATTTAAAACACACCAAGAAAGATGAGCTGCGGGAAATACACTGGGATACTTTCCAAAAACTTTTCCAAGAAAAATATATGTTGGAAAGGTTCTTTGACCATAAAGTGAAAGAGTTTCATGAACTACGCATGGGATCCATGACTATGGACGCATTTATTAACAAATTTCTAGATCTGTTGCATTATGTACCATACATCAAAGAAGAAAAGGCAAAGATCCAGCAGTTCCTAGGATGTCTTCCTCCCAGTTATCGGTACAGGATTGAATTCGACATGCCTAAGACTTTGGATACCACGCCGCACAAAGCTAGGCTCTGTTATGAGCATGGAAAACTTAGGCAGGATAACTTGAACCGAAACCAAGACAAGTCTAAGAACTTCTCTGATAACCACAGACCTGGGTCCAACCCACAACCATACAGAAAGAAAAATAATAGCTTTCAAGCGAACAAGAACTTTAATAGGTCTGGTACAAATCCTTATGTACCAGTTTCGAATGTAAGCAAACCGGTAACAAGTGGTGCCAATGCTACCCCGCTATAGATCAAGTGCTGGAAATGCAACGGGCCCCATTATTCCTGATATTGTAAGAACAAGACTAGTGGGGTATTGCACAACTTACAAGAAGAACCAACTGTCAAGGACATAACTGGAACACCCCGGATCTATGCAGCATTGGATGGTAGATAGGAAAATCATCAAGCTATGATGGTTGAAATAGAAGGTAAGATCTTGAACGCTTCTATTTCAATACTTATTGATCTCGATGCTTGCTGAAGTTATGTTTCACCAAAAATTGTTGATGAATGCAAACTAGGCAAAGAAAAATATGAAAAACCTTGGCTGGTTCAGTTAGCCACCAGTACGAAACGAAAGGTTTCAGAATTTTTTAAAGAATGTGAGGTAAACCTGAATTGTTTTCCTATGAAAGTAAACCCGAACATCCTACCTTTAGGATCGTACGATGTACTCATCGGCATGGACTGGCTGGAACAACACCACATCATGCTCGATTGTTTTCACAAGTCTATCTTGTGTACTCATAGCCTAGGGAACCAAGTGAAGGTTTAGGGCATTCCAAAGAAAGTTTCGGTAAGACAAATATCTGCCTTACAAGTAAAGAAATGCGTTCGAAAAGGCTGCAAGTTGTTTGCAGTAAACATCTGAGACATAGAGTCTAATAGGGAACAACGCATAGAAGACTTCCCTGTTCTTGAAGAATTCAAGGATGTGTTTCTCGAGGAAATCCCTGGATTACCTCTGAAACGAGACCTAGAATTTTCCTTTGAACTGACCCCATGATCAATTCCGGCCTCCAAAGCCCCTTACTGCATGATTGCACCTGAGTTGGTGGAACTCAAACTGTAGTTGAAGAAGTTGATAGAGAAAGGGTATATCTGACCCAGTGTGTCCCCTTGGGGAGCACCAATATTGTTCATAAATAAGAAATACAGTACTATGTGGATGTGCAACGATTACCGTTAGTTGAACAAAATGACCATCAAGAACCGCTACCCACTCCCCAGGATAGACGGCTTATTCGATTAGGTGGGAGGATCCAGAATCTTTTCAAAGATTGACCTGCGATCCAGATACCATCAGGTATGGATTCATGATGAGGATATTCATAAAACCACCTTTCGTATAAGGTACGAGAACTATGAGTTTGTAGTGATGCTGTTCGAGTTGACCAATGCACCCACGAACTTTATGTGTATGATGAACAACATATTCAGTAGGTATCTAGATAAGTTCATCTTAGTTTTTATAGATGACATACTGGTTTATTCAAAGAATAAAGAAGAACATTAAGAACACCTTTGTGTAGTACTGTAAATGTTGAGAGAACACCAACTTTATGCTAAGTTTAGTAAATGCGATTTTTACAAACCGCAGTTATAGTATCTAGGTCACATTATCTCTGAGACAGGGATAGCTGTGGACCCATAAAATATTAAATCCATAAAGGATTGGCCTACCCCTACTAGTGTCACTAACATTACGTCATTCTTGGGATCAGCCGGATATTATCGAAATTTCATTGAGAAATTCTCGAGAATCACTTGCCCCATGACCGCTTTACAGAAGAAAGCAAGTAAGTTCTTATGGACCGCTAAGTGTGAAGAAAGATTTCAAAAGCTTAAGCAGCTTTTGATGACCGCACCAGTGTTACGAATTACAGATCTCAATGGGGATTTTTTTGTTTGCACAGATGTAAGCAAGGAAGGACTTGGAGGAGTCCTCTTACAGAATGATCACACGATCTGTTATGAATCATGGAAGTTAAAAGAGCATGAGTAGAATTACCCTACGAATGATCTTGAGTTAGATGTCATCATCCATGCTTTGAGGATGTGGATGCACTACCTCACGGAAAGGAAATTCCTTCTGAAGACAGACAATATGAGTCTGAAATATTTATTTGATCAACCAGATCCGAATGCGAGGCAAGACGGATGGTTGGCTTTCCTCAGTGAGTACCATTTCGAGCTTAAACACATTAAGGGAAAGGAGAATAAGGTTTCCGATGCTTTAAGCCGAAGAAATCATATGATTTATGGGGTGACCTTGGGTCAAAATGATGCATATTTGCATGAGAATATTAGAGTGACCAATGGAGTTGACCCCTTCTATGTAGAGATCCTCAAGAAAGTCCAGGAGAACAGGTTGTTTCAACAACAAAAAGAATACAAGGTAGACGAATCCAGACTACTATGGTCCAAGGATAACCTGTATGTTCCAAAAGGAGGGGACCTTCGATTCAACATCCTCATAGAATTTCATCGGGAACCCTACTCGGGGCACCCAGGATATCAAAAGATGATATCCGTTGTCAAGAGACACTTGTTCTGGCCTAAGTTAAAGGCTGACATTGCAATGTTTATTGTGAAATGTCAGGAGTACCAACTAGTCAAAGCTGAGCATCAACATCCTGTGGGATTACTGTAGCCGTTTCCCATTCTGGAATGGAAGTGGGAGGTTATTAGTATGGACTTTATCATCGGTTTACCGAAAAGTAAGAAGCAAAATGATTCTATTTTTGTGGTCATTGACAAGTTGTCGAAGGCAACACACTTCATTCCTGTGAAGTCGACTTACAAGGCCATGAACATTGCTGATATATTCTTGAAAGAGATATTTAGATTGCATGGGATACCCAAGGAAATTATCTCGGATCGATATGTTAAGTTTAAATGAAACTTTTGGGGATATTTATTCTCTATAATGGAGACGTAGTTGAACTTCATCACTTCATATCACCCACAGACAGACAGGTAGACAGAGAGAGTAAATCAAATTGTCGAGGACATGCTCTGAATGTATGTCATGAACAATCCCACAAAGTGGAAGGACTACTTGCATCTCACAGAGTTTGTGTATAACAATGGTCAGTAGGCTTCTGCCAAGATGAGTCACTTTGAGATACTCTATGGACATAAGTGTAGACCACCGGTTACTTGGGATAGCCCAGTGGATCGGCTCATGTTAGAGCTTGATTTGTTGATGGACTTGGAACAGTTAATTACCAAGGTCCAGGTGAACCTTAAAGAAGCACAAGACCGCCAGAAAAGTTACGTGGATCGGAAAAGAAAAGATAAGGACTTTCAAAAAGGTGATATTTTTTACTTGAAAGTAAAATCCAAACGAAGCTTGTTGAGCTTGGGTAGGTGCGGTAAGTTAGCACCTAGATTTTGCAGACCTTTTGAAATATTGGCCAAGAAAGGACCAGTGGTTTATGAACTTGCATTGCTTGCGCATGTAAGAGTCCATAATGTTTTCCATGCATCTTTGTTAAAGAAATATGTTTATGATACTAAACATGTTGTTTATTGGTCCCTATTACAGGTGGAACCTGAAGGGGAGTTTTCCCTTGAGCCTACTCATATTTTGGACAAGAGAGAGGTGCAAGTCCGGAAGTGCACCGTAGTCCAATTGAAAGTGCAGTGGAAGCACTTTGAGGCTGATGAGGTTACTTGGGAGAACGAGGACACCATGAGAAAGGCTTACCCCTCCTTGTTTCATGATATCATTCCGAGTCCCTAGAACACCAGGGACAATGTTGTTCTAAGCAGGGAGGGATGTAATATCTTGAATTTTGGACCTAAAACTTATAGGCATGTGCCTATTGATTATGATGATTATCTTGATGTTTTATTTTTATGTTGGGTCGAAGACCCCACTGCATATGAACATGATGATTTGTTTTATATATTGGGCGTAAGACAATTATTGATGATATATGTATATGCTTGTTTGTGTTGGGTGTGGACCCTGAAGCACATGATTGATGATATTTTTTGTATTAAGTGAGGATCTCTGGAGCACTTGAGTGATTGATGATTTATGTTGAGCGAGAAGCTCTGGAGCACATGAGTACTTACCTTTGTGTTGAGAAATAAGTTATGGAACACATGAAAAGATAATTGGATGTGTTGGGCATAAGCCCTGGAGCCTTCCATGTTGATGTTAAGCATAATCTCTAGAGCATTGGATCCTTGGCCATTGTATCCCTAGGTGTATCATACAAGTACATAATAGCACTAGTGTTGAACGAGGAGCTCTGGAATTGCATTGAATTGTAACTCCCTGTTAAAGCATTGAGTATGAGCTTTGGTAAGCGCTAGGGGTTACTGAAAAGAATTTAATAACTTTCGAGTGAAAATGACTCGAGAAAAATATTGATCTCATCATACTTATTTATAATTGATTAAAAGAAATTTCATTTTCCTGTATTCTCATCAAAGTACTGAAGAGCTACCACATTATATGAGGAAAATCCAACATGCAAGGATGTTTAGAGCTGCCTAGCCTAGTAGACCTAAACCATCTACCTACTTGACGTTAATGAAGAAGTGTCCTTAAGTCTAGGGATCATGGTATATGATGCCCAGAGACAAATGTTCACAAAGTAACATATTATTATGTACTTTATACATGGTATGTATAATGAAGTAAATATATTAACAATATAAATAAATGAAAGAAAGAAGAGAAGCTCCATCAATTATTATTTATTATTAAAGATTAATAAACAATATAATGTCTATGAAAGTCCAACTAGGAACTAGTAGAAAGTTCCTAAGTTAAAATATTAATAACTACCCAAAGTAATTGAAAAGGGTTAAATCAAGAAACCAAGGTTTCTTGATTTAACTGTCCCTTTGATTGAAAATTCTAGCTATAAAGACTCAAGCCAAGGAAAGGCTCGGGGTTCTGATTTTATCTGGCGAAATTATTGTTTTTGCCTATTTTGCTCTCAAGTGATTTCTTGGAGAAACATTTTCTTGCAAGGAAAGGAGAATTGATTCAGAACTCAATACCACTCAGGAAACCCTACCTTAGGAGCTCTAAGCTACTTGCATGTTGGAGTCCATATCGAAGGGGGGGGGGGGGATCCAGATTTAAACCAGGAACGGTTTCGGGTCATGCTTGGGTGGAACGTGGTAGTTACCAAGTGTTTTGGTCATCAAACATAGGTCATATCTGCATTGAATTGTTAATGTTGGTTATTTAAGTGTGCAGGTTTATCCATTAATAGAGTTTCAATTGCAGGTATGAAGCCCTAGATTGTCTATGTTAATTTATATATTTATTACTGGTTATGCTAGGTAAATGATTTCAATACCTTTCCTAACCCTATGGGATTGATTTTTTGATTTGAATCTGCTAGGTTTTTCACTTCTTAAATATTAATCTTAGGCTGCAAATTTTATCGTATGATGTATATCACCAGGGTTTGTACCTTCAAGTTTGTTTCTGTGTTGTTGCAAATACTAGGATTATTTTTACTGTAAAATAGGTTTTGATTTCTGGTTAAGTATATATATATATTGTTCTTTAGGCTTTATTACTCTGGTGACATATTTCATTTGTCAGCGGAGGCTTACCTTAGATTTATTTAAAAGAAAACTAGTTCAGAAGTACAATTTAACTAATATATATATATATATATATATATATATATATATATATA
>LPNX011063681.1:307499-361027 GCA_001517045.1 Pseudotsuga menziesii
TAAATTACATTTAAAATCAACTAAATAACAGATTATAACTAAAACAAAGTTAATAAATTATTAAAAGACCTTTCAAGGTCTGTTTCCATAAATACAAACTAAATACCATAACATTCCATTTAAAATAAGTATCATCATAAATATCTGAACATAGAATATATCGTGACCATCTATGTGGTCCAATACCAAAGCTCTGTACTCTTATAAAATCCACAGTCCAAGTTGCGTAGTCAAGAATCGCATCCATTCACATAACTCATGGCTATAAAATAAATCCACATGGCTATTTAATCTATCTTAATCACATATCATTAAAAAAACTAATAATTAAAACCCTTTTTATGCCAACAGAGGTCGTGGCATCGAATCTCATGGATGTTCAAACCCAAGGCAAAAACAATAATAACAACCACAGTATAAAATATTAAACCAAAATCCAAATTGTATAACCATACTGCTGGTTCTTAACAACAAATAAAAACCATGACATAATGTAACGAACATGAATCAACCTTTTATTTAATCCATCGATTACATATCTACACAGGCCACATTATACACTAATGTATGCGGGCTGTCATTTACCAATACATCAAATGCCATATAAATAACAATGCATACGCTAACAATGAGGTCGTAAAGACCCTAGATACAGCATGGCCTCAGCCAATAACAATTTAAATACACAGTCCATTAACTATAAACCCACAGTAAGCATTGGTTATCAGGGTTTCCAACCCATGGCTTTTCCATAGTCCAATTTACATAAGAAAAAATAACCATAACAAAATAATATACAGGATCTTGCAGCACTATGGGAAAGGCTCATGCCATTTACGACATGTCCCTTTTACCCACGCTGTCAAAATAGTTATAATATCCAAGATAAATAACAACATTACACATAGAGCATTCATTTAGGCGAATGCCTCCTACAACCCCGGTACCAGTTATTTTACAAATGATCTAATAAAAACGCAGAAGGAAATCACACACACAATATATCATTTTAACCATCACTGTCAGAAATTTAGGACAATACACATATCTATTTGCAACAGAATATACCAAAGTCTTGTCACACAGTTGCCATTAAAGGCCGAAAACAAAGCTTACACAGGAAAGCCAATGGGCTATGGCACCATTGCAAGCAATGGTGTAGCCGATGGCACTAACGCCCAAGTCTTCAAAATGATTTACTTAACCAAAATGATAATTTACTTAAACAAATATAGAGTCTGCTAGTAGTCCCAAGTATTTTGTATTCGCTGCTAAGAACACAAGTCTTTACAATCCCAAACTTAAAATGCATACACAGAGCCGAACGGCCTTAAGGTTCAATTTATGGCTTAATTCCTTCACATCTAAAAACCCCAGCCTGTCCTTTACAAGCCCGAAGGTGAAATTGAAAACCCACAGCATAAAACCCCAACCAAGCAACAAATCCAAATGCACTTTTCCCAAAAGGGCAGAGAGGTAGCAAGTATAGACTTGCTAACAGGATTACCGTGGCCACTTTGCAACACCACGGAGCCGACAGTGAAGTATGGAGCCACCCCACTTTCGCTACCCCGTCATCTGCAACCAAAATCGAATATGATATGGGTGAGAAGTATGACCACATTTAAATGCAACAATGCAAACAATAGAAATGCTGAGAAACAGAACGGGCTCTTACCTTCGCTGCAATGGAGGTCGCCTCCATTCTCCCCTGCACAGAACAAGACCAAACCCCAACTCAAACCCAAATGAAATGCCAAATGATTCATGATACAAAGCCTTAAGCTTGGGATGGCCACGAAACCCAAGAAGCATTAATGGCACAACTGGTGACCATTATCGTTTTACAAAACCCCCTTCTCCATAGTTCAAACTTCGTTGCATTATCGTGGACTTCACTATCCATGAAAAAGCTTAAAACCTGTTGACATATGGTTCAAATTTATGTTAAGTTCGCCACCCTAATAATAGTCACCAAGTAATATATTACAATGATAAGGTTTAGTGCATAGTATAGGCCTGATAATGCGCTAACCATAAGTCAAGCCATGATATAGGTTTAAAATATAACATGTAAACTTTGGGCCTTAAGCCATAACTTAAAAACCATACATTAAACCCTATGCTTAGGCTTAGTGAACATGGCATATGTAATATTCCATGTTAAATAATTTAACCCTCATAAAATCAATGTTCCTGGTTTTGAAAGCCACGAACTTAACCTGCAAATAGAAACCATAAGAAGTGTTAATAAGATTTGATAAAATGAACATAGAACATAATTTGACTAAGATATATAAACAACGAGAGACGAAACCATAGCAAAGTAAAAGTAGTAATTATACCTGTTATGTTTCAGAGTTGGTAAAGGAACCAAGTCAACCAGGAGTATGTTCTTTAAGATTCAAGACTTTCCATACTCTTTAAACAAGATTCCATCGCAAGTATGAACTGCATGTGAAATAGAATAGGTGCCTTAGTTTAGAGAACTAAGTAAGCCTGATAACAAGTAAACACCTTTACCTTTCAAACCGTCATGGGAGAACGAGTCCTGCCACTCTGCCCACTTTGTTTCCACAAACAAAGTTAAGTTAGGACTCTATAATTAACAAGTGCGACAATGTAGAAAGGACGAAGCATATTAATCCATTGATGACACATAAGCGACAAAAGTATAAACATAATACTAAGTAGTAAACAATATTACAACATCATAAGTAAAATGCATTTAAAATAATGACTGAAAGTAAAAGATAGAACGTAAGAACAACTTACAAATAAACAGAGGTATATGAGGTGTACGATAGAGTTCCGCAAGTGAATAATGTTTCGTCTAGGTAGTTTTTACTAGCCTATAATTTTTTTTTTGATTTTCGGGGACATTACAGTTATTGTAACTATCTCATTCAAAACTTTGTTGGTTGGAATTGGGCCCTAATCATTCCAAGATGACCTCTGGAAGGCCCTTATTTGTGACTCTTCACTTATTGGAATTTGGTTATATATAGGAAACGATTATTATTTGAAGAGTTATTCTGCTTGTGTAAATATTTTTAGGAACTTTTCTAGTGTGTGTTGATTGTTTTATTTCTCAAGTTTCAAGTTTCTTTCTTTGTGTATTTAGTAGTCCACCATGGCCGATCAAACTTTGCATAGGTCCAAAAGGATTCAACAAATTTCTCCTAAACAGAGAGGGTTACCTAATAAGGGGTGAACATTGGATCACAAAGATTCACTCCCACAGGGGGTAGGCGAGGAAAACCGAGAGACAAAGATCAATCACGTAGAAGAAGAAACTCAATCTAGATCTAGTGAATCAGAGAGGTTGTCTAAGGAATGATATCTTAGTGATTTGGAAGGTAATTTCCATTCACTTAGAAATTTACCTTGTCATATTGAGGAAAAATCAAGACCTTTACGATAGATGACCTCACAGATCCATCAAGACACTTGAATACACCTCAAAGTCCTAAATTTTTGTATAAACATGAGTCTAAGTGACACATCCCTAGATTTAACAACCCACCATTTAATAGGGATAGTATGTGAAACTTAGGAGAGTTACTTGTCACCGGGGGAAACCCACCCCCAATCAGTTTCAATCTGTTGGGAGAAGTAAATACTAATGTTGCATATATGATATCATCTGGATGGTTCCCTCAATCCTCCTTGATGTCTAATAGAGGGGTTATTCCATCGAATGTTCCTCCATTAAGTGGGTCTATCCCACCTTTGAGTAGCATGCAATGAACATGTGTTTACCTAATGTGTTGTAAAGAAATATGTTTGGACCCATAATAGGGGTCTCCAGTGCTATATTTCCTTGTATATACAACGAGCACCAAGGAAATGTTCCTTCCTCTAGGGTAGGAGGGACAAACACGAGGAATGTGGAAGCTAACAATGCTCTTTGGGGAATCCAATCATTGGAATTAGGGCATACAAAGAGGGATTTCCACACCTTTAATATAGACTCAAATTGGACAGAACCATAGTTCTGAATAGAATAACCAACCATTCACTATTCCTAGAAACCATTATATACTAGGGAAATATTTTGTCAATACAAACCAATGGGAAGATAATGCTCACGGGACTTGGAATTCTATTGCACATAAAAATTTACCGTTCTTTGATACTTAGAATATACTAGATACTATTAAGTTAAATAATGTCCCAGTGTTACACGATCCTAGATGGCATCTTGTCGCTCCAAAACTCCCTTCAGGAATTCCTAAGTTTGAAGGGAATCCTAAGGAAGACCCGACTAACCATTTGATGAAATTCCATCTCTGGTTTTCTTCAAACTCATTGATGAATTATTCTATTAGGTTGTGACTCTTCCAAATTAACTCAACGAGGGTAGAAACAAAGCTGTACATTGGGTTTACAAAATCCTTCTTTTAGAACTTCAACATTATGGCCATGGAATTCTTAAACCACTTACAATTATCATTCTAGTACGAGACTGACATAGAAATCTTGAATTCATTTAGGAAGGATAAATCTACTCACATATCCTACCACAATCATGATTTGCAGAGGAGGTATATCTTGATTAAAGCTCATATTCTTGATAAGTTCTTAATCCATTGGTTTATAAATTCATTACAACTTTTCATTGCGAAAGATTTGTCCTTTTCTGGGGTGCAAATAGAAGAGTAGGCAATTATCAAATCCCGAAAACTAGATTTGGTTTACTCCCAATATAGAGTGTTGTATGAAATATTTCCTACCGCTACTAATGCAACTGTAAATTTGACAAAACCTACTTCTGGACCACATGCTAATGGCGTGATTGGTTCAGTTGAAAATGCCACAACCTTCTAGGGTGTTAACCAAAATGGTCATATGGTATCGAATACACATGCAGCTGTTCAAACCACACTAAAAATCCTAAACCCAACCCTCCCTTGAATATTATGTTAGTATAGATGACCAATTCTAAGGGAAACCAACAACACAAAAAAGAACAAGACTTGACTAAACATGTGATGACATTCCAAGGAAGACACGACTAACCATGCGATGACATTCCATCTCTAGTGTTCTTCAAACTCATTGGTGGATGCATATATTAGGTTATGACTCTTCCAAAGAACCTTAATATGGGAAATTATTAAGTGGTACCTTGAGGTTCCACAAGCCTCCTTTCATAACTTCAACATGATTTCCATGACATTCTTAAACCATTTCCAATTTCTAGTTCGCTATGAGATTGGCACAAAACTCTTGACTTCATTCAGGAAAGATAAATCTATCACATCTATGACAAAATTCATGAATGGAATAAAATGTGTAGCTTTATTAAATATCACATTCTTGATAAGTTCTTAATGGGTTGGTTCATCAAGTCATTACAACCATTGATCAAGAAATATGCGGCCCTTTCTGCAGTACTGCAAACAAAAGAGCATGAATCTATTAAAGCCTAAAAACTATACTCGGTTTACTACTAGTATAGAATGATGTGTGAAATACTGTCTACTACTCCTACAATAGATTCCAATCCAACAAAACCTACTCTTGGACCACATGTTGATGGTGTGATCAGTTTAGTTGAAATTCCACAGCCTTCCAGGGTGTTAACCAAAATGGTCATGTTATATTGAATACACCTACAACTATTCAGAACAACACTTAAAATACCAAACCAAAACCTTCCTTAGACGTTCTGTGAGTATAGAAAAGCAATAAATCCAACAACCTGGAGGGAAGAAGAATAAAATTAAGAATAATGGTAACAAATGGAATAATAATGCAAAAAACAATAAAAATAACCATTGATGGCGGGGGAAATAAAGAGAAAAGGAAGGTGAACTTTCCATGCAAACTTTGCACATACAATGACCACCTAATCTACTTATGCCCCAAACTAGAAGTCTCTTAACATTTGTTGGCTTAGTAGGAAGCTACTAAGAATCCTGTAGTGCTAACTAGTTTGTTCCCTTCGTAGCAACAACATAGGATTTCTACTGTTAAGCTAAGCCCTGCATCCTTTTAAGGGGGGAACTAGGGTACCTCCTTCCAAGGTGGAAATAATGAAGTTTTCATGTCCCATTGGGAAACAAATATCCAGAATAGGATCATAAATTAAGAATCAACTATGTCATGATCGAAGGGAAAAAAGGTCACGAGTCCAAAAGAAATAGATGATTACACATAGATAAACGAGTGAATGATACTATTCCTAGAATACTGAACTATGTTATAAACAATGACATGTACAATCCAAATGAACGTTATTCCTATACTGATAGCATAGTGGAAGATCTGGCTCAAGCTCCTTGTGTAATGGCCACTCTTGAAGTCTTATAGAGTTGTCATATGACACATAAGACCTTACTTTTGACCATAGGAGATATGGATCCCTTAGATAGTAAGGTAATGATATTTGATTTTGAAAATTTGAAGCCTTGCCTAGTTCATCATGAAACATTTCATATTCAATTTTTGAATAGAAGGTCGAATATACATCAAACTGTTGTAGATGAGGGTGCCTCCACATGCATAATGTCTCTATCATGTTGAAAATCCATTGTCTCACTTGATGTTGTTGCCCTAGTAACCATGTTAAATTATTTCAATTGCCAATTATTTTAGCCCCATGGAATCATCCTAGATTTTCCAACAAAGATAGGGGCAAGATAATTAATGTGGAAACTGAAGTTTTTGATGCTCCAGTTGACTACAATTTGTTACTAGGTAGAAGCTAGACTCACGTCATGACGGTTGTGGTGTCTTCAATATTTTGGGTTATTAAATTTCCCATGAAGGAAAGGTAGTCATCATTGATCAATTTTCATTCCATAGAAGTGAACCCACTTAGAAGAATGGGACAAATGTCCCCCTAGTAATCCATTTTGGAAATGAATGTGAAAATGTTGGTGTAAGAATGTATCCTACTCTAATGGGAACATTTAATTTACCACCACCCAACATAGGTGACAATACAACCCCAATAAATGCTATATCATATGTCCCTATTACTTGCATGAGGAAATTATATCAATTTAAGACCTCCAATTTTAAAGACCCGTGGATAATACCAGAACCCACCCAAGGAACTCGGTGTAGGAGGGTTGTGTCAACTTTGTCTACAACTGAAATAACTTATCAATCCATAATGCTCAATTAGGTAGACCATGATTATCACTCTACTCAAATTGAAATTTTTGATCAATAATCCATGCCCATCTAGCCATCAATCCTTTACCATGTCATGATCCCTTAGACACTTCCATTCCTTTGGATGAAGCTATTGTCAAGGCCAGTACCCGGAATTCAACTCCCTAGCTTTCATGTTCCTACAGTATTTCCAACTCCCCATCATATATGATGAGGGGGTGGAGATCCTGCTATCCTGTCTCTAGAGCACTATGACACATATCATCGACCACATCCATGAGTGGCGGCGACGCCGTAGCCTATGTAAAATCCAACTTGATGATAGGATCTTCTTAGATTGGTTCCTTAAGACCTTGCTCCCACCCATAGTAAAGGACGTCGCATCCGAACGTCCCCAATTCGAAGAAGAGGCCATACTAAAAGCTCAACAGTTTGACCTCATCTATGCTCAGTCTGGATACATGTACATTGTCATCCCAGACGCTCCTCGCCCGAGTAACTCCTACTGGGATGCACTAGGTGCATCTCATGCTGCGGACGACATCATAGGCTCGATCTCCCAACAGCCACAACACCGTCCGACACCACCTGCTATTACACCACAACCAAGCAACACTGCTAGTGTTGCTTACCAAAACCAACCTCCAGACTATTCCAGAATGATGTCCCAGTCCGGAGCAACAACTTCCTATGCATAGCCTGCGCCACCGCAGCAGGCTCAGGCCATGGCTTGGACAACACAGCAGTATGCGGGGAAAATTCCCACATTTGTGGCACTACCACCCCCACAAATCTACTATGCACCGCCAGTGCAAGAAGTTCAAGCCTCCGCCCCAGCTCCACCCGCTCCGTTGGGAAAAGTGTTCGCACAACAAAATCGTCCCAACCAGCCTACCCCCAACAATCAATAAGGGAAAGCTAGTAATAATCGACTCCGCAACCAAGGAAATAACCAACCACAAGGAAACGGTCAACAATCGAACCCTCCCAACAATGCCATGGCTAACTGGCCAGCTTAAAACCCCACACGAAAAAATGCACCAAGATGCAATGCCTCGTTGCGCACAAACCAACCGTGCACACTCTATGATGTTTATGGGCACTACACATTCGAGTGTCCCCTCATGGGTTGAGCTAAGAAGGACATTCAAAACGAGGCCCAACGGGCCTCCAAGGCTGCAAATCAAGTCCAACCCAACCCAGCAACACAAGGACCTCCCCCCATGGTGCTTCAAAACCCACTCCCTGTCCAAGGGTTGGTGGAAACTGCACCCCCTCCCAACCCAATCCCAATGCTCCGGGGGCACCTCCCACGGCCGAAACAGGTGTTCACCACCTGCTAGCCATGATGATTGAAGAGGTCAACTTAAAAACTAGATGGAATAAGTACGGTACCACCACCGAACCCGCTGACACATCATTGGCCTCAACGTCCTCCTTTCTTCTGCAAGGAAGTTATAGGATTCATGATTCTCGAAAAACCTTCAATGAACCTCCAGTAATTCCCATGAAGGATCGAACATCAATTACATCCTTAGGAACCAGCCAATCTTTGATTGCCTTTATCTTTTCGGTATCTATCTAAATCCCTTCCTTAGTCACCACATGACCTAAGTACTAAATCTTATCTTTGAAAAATTGCATTTACTAAACTTTGCAAAGAGTTGATGATCTCGTAGCTCTTGCAAAACAAATTTTAAATGTTCTTTATGTTCTTCTTCAGTTTTTGAATAGATTGATATGTCGTCGATAAACACGACCACAAACTTATCTAGATACTTATGCATAACGTTGATCATTAAACACATAAAAACAACTGGGGCATTCGTAAGCCTGAATGGCATGACGACAAACTCATAATGACCATATCGAGTTCTAAAAGATGTTTTAAAGATGTCTTCATATTTAATCCTAACTTGATGATATCCAGACCTTAAATCAATTTTTGAAAACACCATGGCTCCACTTAGTTGATCAAACAGATCATCTATTCAAGGCAACGGGTATCTATTTTTGATAGTCATCTTATTCAACTGACAGTAACCTATGCAAAGTCGCATGGTTCCGTCCTTTTTCTTAACAAAGATGATAGGTGCCTCCTAGGGAGACACACTAGGTCAAATATACTTTTTATCAATAAGTTATTTTAATTGTGACTTTAATTCATTAAGTTCAAGTATGTTCATTCGATAAGGGGCCTTTGAGCTGGGTACTACACCAGGTACCAGCTCAATGGTAAAATCTAGTTCCCTTTTCGGAGGTAGTCCCAGAATTTCTTCCAGAAATACATCAATATATTCTCTTAAAACTAGTATGTCCTCCAATTTTAATTTGTCTATCTTATTTAGATTTTCCTCATTAGTTATTCTTACTACATAAGCTTTACAACCCTTCCTAACAGCCCTCTTAAGCTGCAGAGCAGAAATCTGCCTTATGGTGGTTTTTCTAGGGATTCCCTTTACACTTATTGGTTTTCCATCATTATTTATACACGTAAAGGTTTTATCAAAACAATTTAAAATCACCCTATGTTGTTCTAACCAATCCATACCGATTAGTAAGTCATAAGAACCAAGAGGTAATACATTAAGCTTTACAACAGTTTCAAATTGATCCATAACTACTGCACATTCTTTTACAAAACAAGTTACCTTCCTTTTTGCACCAGTGGCTAATTGAACCAACCAAGAATTTTTAAATTTTTCAACAGGCAACTTACATTTTTCTACCATTTTAGGTGAAATATAATTGAGACTAGGTCCTGGATCGATTAAAATAGCTATAGGGGTTTGGTTTATCGTACCTTATACTTCCACCATGGAAGTTTGATATTCTGCTTGTCGATTCTCCAAGTCTGCATTGATCCCAGGCATAGTCATCGCTAAATCTCCAACAATCATTTCCTCCTATATGGTATGGATATCATTGAAAATATTTTTTCGATTAGGACAGACTGAGGCATAATGTGGGCCATTACACTCCCAACACTTTACAGGTTCTTTGCGTTCAAAGTTCTTGGTGTAATTACCATGGTTATTAGCAAATTCTTTACCCTTTGAATTATTCTGATTGCTTGGTGAATTATTCTTATTCCCTTGGAAATTCTTGTTAGGAAAATTTCTGGCCTTATTGTTTTTAGAATTCTGGTTGGGCACAAATTCTTTCTTCTTTTGATTAAAATGGTTATTATTCTTCTTGGCCTTCCATTTGGCCATGCTCTCCTTCTTCCGATTCTATTCATAACATAATTTGGCTTTCCTCATAGCTTCTTCCAAAGTTTTTGGATTGTCATACTCAATCCTATCCTTGATATGATAAGGTAGACAGCTGAGGAATCACTGTACCTTTGGTTTTTCATCTACAAGGTATGGTACATACCTAAGCAGAATAAAAAACTTGCTGTTCAAATCTTTCATAGTCATTGAACCTAGTTTAAGCTCATAGAATTCTTTTGCTCTCTCTTCATAGTATTGCTCAGACAAAAATTTATTTTTAAAGTACCTCTTGAAGGTACTCCAATTTACGTTCTTCTCTTTTATTCCCTTCACTCTCTTCAAGTCCTGCCACCAAATATAAGCCTTTCCTAAGAGATTGTAGATAGCCATTCTAGCCTTTAATTGGTTAGAATAGTTGTAAATCTGAAAGTACTTCTTCATCCCAGATAACCAGGATTTCGCTTCCTCCCCCTTCTCAATCTCTCCATTGAATGTTGGTGGGTTAATCTTTTTAAATTCCCCAGAAATTTCCTCATAGGGTTTATATTTTCTCTTTTTAGTATAATGGTTGTCATCACGACTATCACTAGTGGAATGAAAATTACGTTGATCACCAAACACCTTTGAAGATGAGCTGCTATCATTTTTAGTCTGTTTAATCTTTTTATATTTATGTTGATGACTTGTATCTTCTGAATCATCTCTTTTTCGCTTTCCCTTAGTTTGAAATATTTCTGTTAGGATCTGATTCAACTCCTCATGAGATCTCGGAATCCTTTCATTCTCTCGTTTAACAGATTCCATTTCAGATTTTAAGTCTTTTACTGTTTGTAACAATTCCGAGGAATTAGTGGTTAGGTCTTCTTGTATAGGGTCTCTCTGTAAGTTTTTTGGTTCAGTAAATGGAGATTCCTCTTTTGCATATTCCTCCAGCCTTTCCATACCTATTGTTAAACTTCAGAAACAATTTCTCTGTTGAATAACATTTAAAAGAAAATAACATCAGCAAAATAATTTAAATTCACTGTTTCATAAAAGCTAGTTGGGCTTCATCAAGACCAGGTGTTTGAACCTTGTGCTCTGATACCACATGTCATAACCCCAAATTTTCACAAAAAATAATTTTTTTTGATGTAACATAAATTGTTTATAGCTGTAGTTTGTTATCTGCTAGCGGTTAAAGGATAAATGAAAGAGTTAACAAACTAATGATTAACTTAAACACATAAATTAATACTAATTTAATTTCGATATGTGATGTAAATAATCCGCATTCAGTTATTTCTAGCTGTGCTGATGATTTGATTTTGTCAAGTAGGTGAGAAGTTACTTTCTAACTGGGGCATACATAGTGATTGCTAACTTATCTGGATTTCTGGATTTTATAGGCTTGACAGGTAAATTTTGAACTAGGAAGAGTTTATTAAGGCGTTAATCCAGATATACTTCTTTTAGCATAAATATACTCCTAGAGTAAAATCTTGCTTAATATAATTCAAGGGTACTACAAGGTAAAGTAACGTTTCTTTTACTTGTTTTGCAACTCTGACGGTACTTTAAAATTCATGTTGTAAAGATCAATACTTTTCCCTATTGATTATCATTTATTAGAATGACTGCTATTTTAGATAAATCTTCTTTCCATCTATATGTTACGTTATTTACCAGTTCTTTATAGAGGTCATAATTTAGTGTACCAACACTCTTATTGAAATAAGATTTTTCTGCTGTTGTTATTTCTAAAATTTAAAACACTGTTTAAGTATGGAAATAGACCTAAGACTTTCAAGAAACAAGCTTATATAGAACTCTTAGCTTTACCTTTAATTAAGCTTCAGTAGAGGAAGTTTACCAGCTTATTATTGCATTGTTTTTATAAATGATCATTTGCCTAAATGTTGTCAAGTTGTGATTCTAACTTCCAAATTTCTTCATGACATAAGTAATGTGACGAAATTACATTATTATATTATTTATTTATAAATAATAGTGATGCTATATGTTTTCTTAGATAGTTTTAATATCTTTTACTACCAAGGCAAATCTAGCCTTGATTTGATTCATTCAAGAGCTTTGGTTACTTATGGAAACCAAACGATTACAACTTCCATGAAGTTTATCTTACTCTT
This sequence comes from Pseudotsuga menziesii, assembly GCA_001517045.1. Classification (NCBI taxonomy): domain Eukaryota; kingdom Viridiplantae; phylum Streptophyta; class Pinopsida; order Pinales; family Pinaceae; genus Pseudotsuga; species Pseudotsuga menziesii. The sequence goes on from LPNX011063681.1 coordinate 319,972, forward strand.
AGTACTATAGACTTCATACAAAAGTAAGAATTTATTCTAGAGTGTAAATACTTTTTATATACACACTGTTGATTTATAAACTAGATTCTTACTATTAGTCTTACATAAAAACTAGTTCTAACATCATGGTATTGCTATATAATACTTGAATAAATAATTATTATTGGACTATTGTCTTAAGATCAAGGGCATATACCCTACTACGGATCTTTCCATAGTGGTTATTTTACCATCGAAATATTTCATTGTTTACATATAACAAGGGTTAACGATATCATAAAAACCTCACTATTCAAAATAGTTTGACTTAATGTTTATCATTGATACGTTATGTTTTTGACTTTGTATATTATATTATCATTGTGATCATTGTATAGATTATTAACAATAATTTGATTCCCGACAGTGTGGTGGAGACTATACAACTCGACCCACTGTGGACTGAATAAATTTGTGGGCATGTGGAACATCCACCACCGTGCAATGCATGATTTAAAAGATTGCCTTGCAACCCTAACGTCCTCATTCTTTGTCGAGGGTTTTGGTCTTTGCTCTGTCTGGTTTACTGCGGCCATGAGGGCTCACTTGTGCTTGTCTCCAACTCCATTGTCTGTGTGTAGATGAGTGTTTCCACTCTACTGTAAGGGTTACGAAGTTCACAGCTCGCATTTGGTGTCTTTCTTCCTGCACACAATACGCTGTCGTGAGGGTAATGAAGCTCTGTCAGTAGTTTTTAGTGTTGTTTCCTTTCGTGACCATTGTCAAATTTTACTCTTGCTCATGGTGTAGAATGTATTGTGAGCCCCGTCGCCTTTGTCACTGGTGAGCATGAGGGTTGTGCTGCTCATGGTGTGGGCTCAAATCCTCCTTAGCTTCCAAATCTTTCGCTTATAGGTAAAGAAATTCATCCTACAAATGTTATAAGATTCAAAATTATAGTTACAGTTATAAATTCAGTTTCTAATCAAGATTTTGGTCTACACTTGTAGGTGATGGTTCGCCTTTTCGTTTGGAAGAATCCTCTCCACGTTTGGATTGGCATCAAGTCCTACGGGTTAGACCCGGTTACAATGTGGCAACTCCCTGCTTGTACAGACTTAGGGGAAAATGGTTTCAGTTGGGAAGAAGTTACGACCTCGGTTCCTCCAGTCTTGGGATGTTTGGTCTTCAGTTTTAAGATTTGTTTTTCGTTATTAAACCCTTGCATATAGCAAGGTTTCTCCAGCCTTGATGTAGTGACTTGTGATACTCTTTTCTTGACTTATAAAGGATATACAGTAATGTAGGTTTTAATAAATTTAAAGTTAGTTTTGTTTTAAAACCCATGCCACGATGCTGGTACACCGGCCCTGAGCTGGGTGTTGTAATCTGGTTAAGTTTGCATCCTTACGGCTTGTCAATGTAATACATTGGGTTTTAAGAAAGATTATACTTCGAGCTCTGTCTTGTTTTTTTTGCAGTAATCTTGTATTTGTAACTCTGTGTAAATTAGGGTTTTTCCTATTCGACTGTTAATGAAGAACATTACTCTCTAAATATCTTTTGTAAATTAAATTACTATTATTATTTAAGACTGTAACTCAGTCAGTGTGTGTAATTTATAATATTAACTTACTTGTTCGGAAAATACAAGCTAGGGTTTTTCTGAAATGAAACCCTTGTCTAATTAAGTTCTTCAGTTTATTAATAATCAGATTCTGCTACTGGTTAATTTGGTTAAGTTATTATTACATGTGTGTTGTGTAAATGTACATTTGTTTTCAGAAAGGACTGTAACAGTCTATAGTAGACTAATTGTTTATATATATAAATATCCAAGTAATTGGTTTTGCAGCTTAGATGTTTTTATTTATAATAGTTAAATAACTTGGTTAGGGTTTCGAACCTGAAGATTTATATTTACAGGTATAATCCTGTCAGTAATTATAAATAGTTTCTACATAGGTATTATTTAGTTTTATGCTAGTTATTAATTATATTTTCATTTCTTTTATTTAATAAACTGTCAGGTAGAATTTACTCAGAGTATAGCATAAATTCTGTAACTCAGTTTACTCTTTATAATCTAAGTACTTTTAAATTTAACCCTATTTGGTTTATAGTAAATATTAGTCTTAGATTTAGTTGATATTGTTAGAAAATAAACTAAGTGATTAGTAGCTTGTTTATTTACTTAACTATATGTAATCAATGTAACTCTAATGTAATTTTCTGCTGCATTTCATTCAGTTACTATGTGAAAACAGAGAAATATAAACATATCATAACACTGTTTAACCTCCATAATATTTTAACATGAATAAAATTACTCTACTGTCTGTAACTTACACAATCTTATCTACTCAAACATTCTCTTATCTTCTTAAACATTCTACCTGTGCTAAAGTACCACCTGCATTTTTCAGGTGTGGAAAAACACAGTCTAGAAATTATTTCTATTCTAACACATTAATTTTCTAATCAAGTTCATTTCTTCAATCATTTAAAAAGATTGCTAGATTCCAACATTCTTCAAACTAACTCTGTAACATTCACATATCAGTCAAACTCAGATTGATTTATCTAATACATTAAAACAAAATAATGTAGAACCTGTTTAGGCCAGATGACAATAGTGTTAGGAGGTCGTTCCTCCCTACCAATCTCCTGGAGAGCGCTTAAACAACGCTTCCTCAGGACCCCCAATCCTGTTCCTGGTCTTCTTGGCTGAGAACTGGTGGAGCATGCAAACAATAGACTAGTCCAATAACTTAGTAAAACACCCTACTCTCAGCAGTAAGAACTTTCAGCTTAAAATATGCACTAGATCACTCAGCAGTTATCCCCTAAAACTCTTTCCACAATTCCCTTCCATTGAATTTCTCTGAAGTACATTCATTCACCTGAATGATCACTTCTCTAGAATGAGCAGCCTCAACTCTCTTCAATGGGAATTTTTATAAAGATTTCCTAGGTCTTTTGGGTCAGTTTTCATTAATTGAGCCACCTACTCTAATTCCACTTTCTTGGGGAATCATGACCCCAAATGTAGGGAGGTTGCCACCTACAATAGTTGGAAGTGGTTTGAGGATGCTGCCACATGTCAGTTTGCTCTACCACACCCTAAAAAATGATTAAGGATGAAGAAAAGGGCTTAAGAACCCCAAAAAGGAGCTAAAATTAGGGCGGAAGGGGCTAAAAGCCCAAAAAGGGGGCTTAAATCCTGGACCAAGGGCTTAAAACCCTAAAACCCCAAAAAAGCTATAAAAGGAGGGTGGGGGGTCACTCTCAAAACACTTCTCCCTTGCATACTGTTATGCTGCCCGTGGATGCCTTGAGGCCCTTTGTCTCTCAAGCCACCCACACTCCCTCTCCTCCATCTTCATTGAGCCATAGCTCCCCCATCCAAGAGAGGTGCTTCTCCAAGCGAGGGCATGGTGGCCCATTTCCACCCAAAGAGAAGGTATAACTGTGTTTTCTTATTTTGTTTATTTGCTTAGTAGTTTCTTTGTTTTCTAACCCATGATTCCATTTGCAGGTTTATTTCCTAACTTATTTTGTATTTCGGTTTACTGTAGCTTAATGATTGTTTGCAGGTCATTGGAAGAAGAACCCTAACCCATTGTTTGCAGAGGGGTTCTCCATCATTTCTTTTCTTTCGGTTCTTTGCTGTTATTTATGCTTTCTTTCATTCCATTTTTCCTTTCAGTCTTTTTCCAAGCAGGAACCTACCCTTATGTCCTATACACAGAAGGGATCCATTCCTACCCTTATAGCAAGGAGAAATCCCTGCTACAAAACTGGCGACCATACCAGGTCGATCCCATAGGATCCCTGGTCCAAATTTTTAAAATTTCAAGCTTTTCAAAATTTTTCCTAGTTTTTAAAATTTCATGTCAAATTCAGTTTAAATTTAGGTTATTTCCAGTTATTAGTACTGCTGAAGCCTCTACTAGGAAAATTCAAGTCAGTTTGGCCACAGTACAGGTTAATGTCGGATGGATATGAAAAAACTCCAAATCTGGGGCAGGTCGCACTTATCGGTCCTGAACAGGGGATGAGGGTGCACTTAATGGCCAAACAGGTGCACCCAGGGATCACTTAATCCCCTAAAAGGTGTGACCTCACTCAGAAACACAGACTGGGAATATCTGTGAAATCTGTGCGACCCCCTTGCCTGTTTCTAACAAAATCTTGCGGCCCCCTCACCAGATTTGATTAGAAATGTGTGGTCTATCAAATAGAGCTTAAATTTCAGTTTTATAGGGACTGTTAGTGCGGCTCAGCCACCTCTGTCTAGCACACTACTTCAATTTCAGTTTTTGTTTCAATTTTCTGCAATTTCTTTTACAAACAATGTGTAAATTCCAAGTAAATTTTAATGGCTTAATCAAATGAATGTAGCTTAACTAAAATCAACCTAAAACTAACTATTTGCTTACCCTTCCTCCTCTACCCAGTCATCACCCTCCGGGTTATTTTGGGATACGAAGAAGGGAAAGCTCGTATAGATCTAGGCCCTTCATTGAGTATTTTTCCAAACCATTAAAACTGGATGACCTGGAAGGTAGAGGGGGTAGAGAAGGAGGGCTTCTCACAGTGCTAAGCGTCCTCTCTGTTGACCAACCTTGCATCCAGGAGGTGACCTATGGATCTACGGATGGGATTAGTCCCATTGTGTTGAGAGCCCAACACCTTCTCTTGATTGAAGAGGAATATCAGTGTGAGGTAGTCATCTAGTTAGGCCATAAACATTCAGGGTTAAAAACTGTATTTGTTCACAATTTCTGATTATTCAATGCTTCCATACACAAACACAATATGATGAATTCATAAACCATTTGCAGCTACCAAATATCAGAAAAATAGACAAACAAATACACCATACCAAGTAATCAACCCAACTCAGTTCATGACGCTGAGAGAGCCTTAAAATTTATCAATTTACACTAAGTACAAACAAATCTGCAGTCTTTGAGGACATAAGTCCCTGACTGCTTCAATTGTGGGAAGTACTTGGGCTCTGCCCAGAAACTCATTATGAGGAGTACCACAGGAACCCCAAAGTAGCTGGCCACTGAGAGGAATTGCTAAGCGAAATGGGCAACGACCCCTTCCGATTGAGTAGAAACACCTATGAGGAAAAATCCAAGCCCTATCTTCTGGTAGTCTTGGTGGCCGAGTGACCACCTACAGCCAATAGGAAGCCACTGAAACCAGGGTCCAAACATCATTCCCACCAGTTTCATACATAAAATCTAACACAATTGATCCTCCACGCTCTTCCTCACGCCTAAGAGGTGAACCACCACCATTCAGAACACTCAACCGACACCGTCGAAACTGTTCTTAGCGATCTCCCACACCATCAAAAGGCCACACAACCTCTGATTCAGATTCAGACCCATATTAGTCTGAACCAAATCTACATACCGCACCATCAAGCCCCATGGCTATTGCAAACCCGAATCCATTTTTCTGCATAACCTTAGCAAGTGGACCCATGTCCACACCACAACCTATCACCCACAACTTGGCAAGTGGCCCAAGCATAGTCATGTAGACTGTCATCAGTCAGCTGCCACCACTTATAGTGGCTGGCCAAGATGGCCCACTTGCAGCATACGGGGGCAGTGGCCCTTCCACACACACTTCCCCTTCTACCACACAGGGGGGCAGTGGACCATCCACTTACATTTCCCCTACTATCATACATCGGGGCTATATCCCTGCCACCCATATTGTACCCCCCACAACACTTGGGGGAATTGGCCCATCCGCAATGGTGCCACCGCAAGTACCCCCAGCTATGCCGATGCATTATTCACCTGCAAATCCCACCACCATCGCAGCCCCATCCCACATCAACCTGGGGTCAAATATGCCTTTTATGGCTCGTATTAACTTGCTTGATTTGGCTCGATTAACAAACAACCCCATTTGCCATCAAGCTTTTTGGCCTCCAATGCCAACTAAGCTACCATCAGACATCCCCAAGTTTGAAGGCAAGGTAGGGGAATGTCCCCAAAACCACATTATGACGTTCCATCTATGGTGCTCATCCAACAGCATCATAAACGATTCCATCAGGATGAGGCTATTCCAATGCACCCTTACAGGTGCTGCGGCCAAATGGTACATTGAGTTGCGACAAGCCAAGTACTCGAAATTTAGCTCCCTAGATTTCATGTTCCTATAGTATTTCCAACTCCCTGTCAGATATGATGAGGGGGTGGAGATCCTGCTATCCTGTCACCAAAGCACCGTGACACATATCACCGACCACATCCATGAGTGGTGGCGATGCCGCAGCCTATGTAAAATCCAACTTGACAACAGGATATTCTTGGATTAGTTCCTTAAGACCTTGCTCCCACCCATAGCAAAGGACGTCGCATTCGAACATCCCCAATTCGAAGAAGAGGCCATACTGAAAGATCAATAGTTTGACCTAATCTATGCTCAGTTTGGATACCTGTACACCATCATCCCAGACGCTCCCCACTTGAGTACCTCCTACCGGGATGCACCAGGGGCATCTCATGTTGCGGACGAAATCATAGGCTCGATCTCCCAATAGCCACAGCACCGTCCGACACCACCTGGAGTTACACCAAAACCAAGCAACACTGCTAGTGTTGCTTACCAAAACCAACCTCTGGACTATTCCAGAATGATGTCCCAGTTCGGAGCAACAACTTCCTACGCACAGCCTGTGCCACCGTAGCAGGCTCAGGCCATGGCTTGGCCAACACAGCAGTATGCGAGGCAAATGCCCACATTTGTGGCATCGCCACCCCCACAAATCTACTATGCACTGCCAGTGCAAGTAGTTCAAGCCCCAGCCCCCGCTCCACCCGCTCCGTTGGGACAAGTGTTCACACAACAAAATCGTCCCAACCAGCCTACCCCTAACAATCAACAAGGGAAAGCTAGGAATAATCGGCCCCACAACCAAGGCAATAACCAATCGCAGGGAGGCGGTCAACAACCGAACCCTCCCAACAATGCCGCGGCTAACCGGCCAGCTCAAAACCCCCCATGAAAAAATGCACCAAGACGCAACGCCCCGTTGCGCACAAACCAACCATGCACACTCTGTGATGTTTATGGGCACTACACATTCGAGTGTCCCCTCATGGGTCAAGATAAGTAGGCCATTTAAAACGAGGCCCAATGCACCGCCAACGCTGCAAATCAAGCCCAACCCAACCCAACACCAAAAGGACCTCTCCCCATGGTGCTTCAAAACCCACTCCCTGTCCAAGGGTTGGTGGCAACTGAACCCCCTCCCCAACCCAATCCCAACGCTCTGGGGGCACCTCCCACGACCAAAATAGGTGTTCACCACCTGCTAGCCATGACGACTGAAGAGGTCAACTTACAAACTAGACGGAATTAGTACGGTACCACCACCGAACCCACTGACACATCAGCGGCCTCAACGTCCAAAACAGTCAACCTGCCTCTTCAGTTACCCCCATTCTCGCCCCCCCTTGTACGCAGGATTGCCAATAATTCCACGGCTAGAACTGTAGTTAGCTATAGTATTGTGGATGATTTGGCCCAAACGCCCACTACCATGTCTACTCTTGAGGTACTTAAAACGTGCCCAATGCAGCGGAAAGCCTTACTAGCTACCCTTGGGGCAGTGGACCCCTCCGAATCCAAGTTGATCACATTCGACATGGAGAATGGAGAACCACGCATGCCATCGACCATCGCCTTCCAAATCCCGGTGTCTATCCAAAACCTAGTTGTGCACCGGTGCATAGTGGATGAGGGGGCATCCACGTGCGTTATGTCTACCTTGGTTTGGAAAAAACTTGGATCACCAATTCTGTAATCGTCCTCCACAACTATATGGGCTTATGATGGACATCCCACTAAATCCCAAGGAATCCTCCCCCACGTCCCCATCACATTAGATGGGAAGATAGTGCTAATCGACATAGAGGTCGTCAACTCTCAACTGGACTATAGCCTTCTCCTTGAAAGGAGTTACATGTATGCCATGAAAGCAGTCGCATCAACTGTCTTCCATCTCATGATGTTACCCCACGAAGGGAATATTGTGACGGTTGATCAACTCACTTATCATGATCCCCAAGGGTTAATGGCACCTGCCAATGTTATCCCTACCATCACCACCATTGAGCCACAAGGGGCGACCACACACACTAATGTCATCCCCGCAATCAACACTATGGTTCACAACACACCAGCCTCCCCATTGTTGAATGTGGGCCCTAGGTTGTTTACCGATACCACCATGACGGCTCCTTTCCCATCAGTGTCACCACCATCGACATAAAATGAGACTGTGGACTTGTGCATGGTATCCTCCAGCACCGCTGCACCCAAATAGCAACCACAGCCGTAGCCCCAACCACAACCACAACATCGTCTGCAACTGCAACACCAATAGCAGCCGCAACATCACCCGTAGCAGTAGCATTACGCACAGCCGCAACTACAACCACATCCCCACATGCAACCAGCAGGGAGTTATCTGGGCTCATCTCCAATCCATACAATTCCCTTCCTCTTTCCCCCACCTGGTGTCATGAGCAAACCGGTAATGGCCACCTTAATCTTACCCAACTTTACATTGGGAATTCAAGTGTGGTATCTTGATCCACTGGCTCAACCGGCAATGCCCCAGGTTGTCTTAACCCCGGTGCAACCCATCGCGGTCAAGTCTCACCCTCCACCCGGTCCGCAAAAGCCAACCGTTGCACCCACACCCGTACTGCCCCACCCGAAAAGGGCTAGGGGCAAGAAAGCCAAAGCTACTGTAGGGCCATGACAAGTCCCACCTTGCGCCGTTTGTGAGCAACAGGTCCACCCAACTCAGAATTGCCCTGAAATCCCCATGATCCGTGCACATTTAGATGCCATGGATACAAACGAAAACATCCCTATGGTTGAACTCCCAACCGCACCAATAGTCAGGAACAAGGCATTGAGAACAAACCATGCTTGCACCCTTTGCAATTTGTATGGACATTACTCTCACCATTGCCAGGAACTGCCCGAATTTCGAATGGCTCTAGTTGACCTCCGTCAACATTCCCTTGAGCCTGAAATCACCTTGATCGAAGAAGTACACCCCCCACGGCCTTCTTCAGACACCATGTCCATCTACATGATGTCCAGTTCAACTGACCTGCTTATCTCCACCTCCAACGATGGTCCATCAGACCTGTCTCTTCGTTGCTTCAGCAACGATGAGGAGATACTTGAAGCTCTGACCGCCCCAGAATACCCATGGGATGACATGCACCATCGCTCGTTCTTCCTCCCCGAATAACTTGGGTCGCAGTATGACCAGTTTTCCGTGGAGATGAAAGATTTCATCCATGGGAAGGTCGACTAGTTCAATAACCCCATCCTAGCACTAGATGCCTTAGAAGAAGGGAATATGGTGAACATTTCGCCAACCATTAAAATCGACATCTCAACCAATTCTGAGATTGTTGGAGAAATCATGCTAGAGGCATCTTGGTCCCTAGAAGAGGCCGATCCCTACAAAGCTCTCTTCCAAGAATTCCGCGATATCTTCACCTGGTCTTACACCGAAATTCCCGGCCTAGATCCATCCATCGTGGAACACCACATCGACACATGGCTCGATGTGGCACCCGTACGCTAAAAGCAAAGGCCAATCCATCCATCCAAAGTGGCTACGGTTAAAGCTAAGATAGAGAAGCTGCGCACTACCGGCTTCATTTATCCTATTGCGTACACCACTTGGGTTTATAATCCTATTCCGATGAATAAAAAACAGGGTACCATTTGTGTTTTCATAGACTTTCACAACCTTAATGGGGCGTGTCCCAAAGACAACTTCCCCACACCCTTCATCGATCAGATCATCGATGCATGCGCTGGACATGAGGCCTTTTCCTTCATGGACGGTTTTTCCGGATATAACCAAATCCAAATCCGGAAAGGAGACCGTTATAAGAGGGAATTCACAACCCCATGGGGCACATTCACATATCGAGTCATGCCCTTTGGCTTGAAAAACATTGGAGCCACCTTCCAGCGCGCCATGACACACTACTTCCGCAACCTCGTTCACATCATGTTGGTTTGTCTAGGAAACCTCATCGCGCGGTCGCAGAAGCAAACACAACACATAAATGACCTGCGATAAGTGTTCTTACGATGTCACAAGTACGAAATCCGCTTGAACCCTTTCAAGTGTGTTTTCTGTGTCTCCATGGGCCGTCTACAAGGATTCATCGTGTCACACAAAGAAATGACCACTGATCCCTGGAAAGTCCAAACGACTTTCCCCCTAATGTCACCCCTTTGAGTGACAACGTTAAAACTTGTATTATAGTCTTTCCATTTTTTGTTTTACACATTTTTCAAAATTGAGCCTTATGTATCGTTTGCTCTCATTGCTTCAGATGGAGCACACCTCAAACCGATATATGGGATTCGTAGATGGAACAAGCAGATGGTCTCCGAACCTCGCCTCGGCTGCATGGGTAATCTACTCCCCATCGCACGAGTTGATCCACATCGATGGAATATGCGTGGGCACTGCAACCAACAACTAGGCTAAATATGATGGTGTCAATGGCCTCTTGGCCGCCACTCTCTAGTTAGGCATTCACCATCTCGATGTCTTCTTAGACTCCCGGCTGCTTGTTTCTCAGTTGAACAACCACTATCGAGTACGTGATCCTTGCCTCTTTAGAAAGTACCTGCGCACTAAACAGATGGTTAGAACATTTGAATCCATCACATTCACACATGTTCCCAGAAACCTCAACAGTGTCACAGATCAAATGGCTAATGATATTCTAAATTGGCACATCCATAACCGCATATAAGAAACATACAGCCATAACATCATACATAACTATGTCTAAAAATACACACACAAGTGTAACAATACATCACATATACATTTGCATTCCACATCATCATAAAAAGACTCACATAATAAAACCATAAAAGCCACCATCCACGTGCGTCAAAATATATATAAATATATAAATTGATCAGTCGCATGTCCAAAACATGTCCAATACAAAATGAGAAGCCACATATGATTTCTCGGTAAGATATACATAGTGACACAAAAAACCCTAAGTGCACCAACGGACTAGGGACAGCCCCACTAGGCTACTAATATGACTCAGACTCGTCATTTGACTCGGTGTCATCATCTTCCTCAGAGGACCCATTCTCTGCAGGAAGATCACCTCTCGCCGCCCGGTGAAAGTGCTCACAAGACATCGCCATCTTCCTCATCACACCAGTCAACTTTGAAGGAAGGTTGTGAATAGAGGCAATCATATCACTACTTAGGTGCTTCCAGCAATCATCTGAGACTCCAGTAGCAAGCCACTCTAGATACGGCAACACTCCATCCATCTCCCGCCATTGCCTACGGGAGCTCCCAGTAGGAACCGCCGCAGGAGCTATGGTAACGACCCACCTCCGATGCTCAGGTGGCAGGCGAGGACCAATATCTGCATATACAAAAAAAGACACCATCAATCCACATACATCAATAATATAAACTGCCAACTAGCTCAAATACACTATGTATAAATATGAACATAAAAACATCACACATACATACCAGCTGGTCCCCATTCCTGGCTAGGAGGTCGGGGCATCTCAGGGTCTCCCTGGTAGTCCATACCCGCATACGGGTACTCCTCAATCACTACAGGAAGTTGGGGCCACTGCTCCAACAGCTCCTCAGTAAAAAAGTGGCCCACTCTACCGCCACCCTCTCGGATCATTATCTAACACCATCTGTACATCTGTGGCTCCCGTGGACCACTTTCCTGCATAGCTCGATGAGGACGAAGTGTAGGTACTTTCTCAAAAAAGAAAGCACACAAGAAGGAACCAAAACAAAAACCAGCGCCATAAGTCTTCAACTTGTTTAGCTGACTCCGAATAGCCTGTAGATACATTTGGCCCCATGCATAGTACGTGCCACCTATAGCACACTCTACTAGTTGAAGCTTCCCACTAGAGATCTTGTGTCTCCCCATGGAACCCAAGATACGTTGCAATAAGGTCCCCACCACCCATGTAGACAAATCCTCAATGTCACACATCAGGATGTAGGAGCCATGCACATACACTGTAGTGTAACAGTGCCGATCACACAACTCCTCCAATGTATCCCCCCGAGACAACATAGGTGTCAAGTCACCAACCACTCCCAACATAGGGATCCCAATAAGAAAGTACACATCTGCCAACGTAATCTCGATGTGCGGGCCCTAAAAGAGGAACACCTCCTCATCAACATCCCATAAACTCACCAGTGTTTGCATCAGCAAACGCAAGCTCCACATGAGGGGTATCCTCATGAAATTAAGCAATCCACAATGGGATAATGTATCTCTCACATTCCTGTCACATAAGGATGCATCCCTAAGAATCTTGCAGTTTCTCTCTCGCCACTTGATCTCTGCCATCCTGCACAAGCAAAAACCCTGATGTGAGCCACTGCCATCATAAAAAAACACCCAAAAGAGGCCAAGGTGCACCTGTTTGGGAAAAATGAGCACCTAGGGCGCTCAAAATTGCCCCACAAGTGTGCCCAGGGTGCACCTTTTCCTTCGAAATGTGCGACTTGGCCCCCATGAAACCCAAAACTACTCATGGGGGGCCTCTAGGTGACCAAATCCAGAAAATAAACCACCAAAAAGATGAGATTCAGTGAGAGATTTTACCTGCAAGTCGCAGCACTCGAAAATATCGGTCGGATCAATAGAAATAAGAAAATGAAGAATTAGGGCCCACCTCTCCAACTCCACAATCAATAGTGACAATGACACCTCACCAAGTGGACCCCACCCTTATATAGGCCCCATTTGACCTAATTTCTTCTGATTGACATAACAGGACCATACGGACTCCGTTTGAGACGCCGTTTGCGCAACTAGTTTCAGAATTGTGCCCTCTATCTCTTTATGAGACCATTGTCTCATGTTTAATAAATCAATTTTAGGACCATTTCCCATAAGTCACCTCGATTCATGAGCCATGAAATAACGATGCGAGTGTCTACGGACCTGTACTTGTATCACACCTCTCGACCGCTACTCATGCATGTTTTTGGGCCACCGCCCATTAAGGAATGTCATTTTTTACTTTTATTTTGTATTTTAACACATAGTTGTCTTCTTTATCCACCGCACCTCATGTGGACCTCTAGACCACTGTCCACAAAATGATTTCTTTTTCTTGCATGTATTTGGCATATAAGTGCCTACAGACTTGCACTCACATCATATGTTGTCAAGTCCATCCACCACAACACACACACACACACACACACTCTCCTGACCTCTATCCGAGATCCTCCTCAGTTTGCGTGCCTCTGTCGCACCGACTTGTGAGCCTCTGCCACGATTTATCCCACGCATGTATTGGTATGTTTGAGAGCCTTCTGCTCTGTCCATACTATGTAGATGAACTTTGGACCTCTTTCCACCATCCTGACATGGGGCACCGCCTGTGCCACTGCAATCAGTTGACCACCCTGGAGTTTCGTTTAAGCTCTTTTCTGACTCCTTAAAACAATGAAAAGATAGCCGAGCATAGCTTCTTCCTTTCTTGCTTGCTAAAGTATAGGAAAGGGCGTCTACATAGTCTCGTTTACCTCCTTTTGCGGACCATGTAGACCATTAATTGAAAAGGACCACCTTGGCATATTCAAGCCAAGACCGTTCCCCTCTGCATACTTTTATGCTTTCTTGGGCAGAGGGGACTCATTTTATGAAAAATATCACCACGAGTTGTCGTTAAGCTCTTTTCCATCCTTCTCATCAAGAAAAAATTGCCAAGCAAAATTGGTTTCGTTCATGCTCGTAAAAGTACCTGAATGACCGTCTAGTCAGTATAGGTTTAACCTTTTCTAGCTTGATTGGACTATCAATAGTAAAGAAGTCTCTCATCCCCTCCAGGACGGGTGAGCTCTCCTATGTATACTTTTATCCTTTTTTGGGCACAGGAGACTACCAATGAAAAAGATCCCTCACTGGAGTCTTCTTCGTGCTTTCAGACTCTCTAAAATTGAAAGCACCATCGAGCATTTACCTTCTCGGGCTCGCCAAAAATCCACGAGATCGTACCACAACGGTGTCCTTAGACACCACCCCACAGAAAAAAGTTTGGCAGCATACCCACATTGGGTCACCTTTGTTTAGAGTACTCTGTAATGTTTCTTCCTTGGATCCCATCAATTTCAAAAGTGTCTACCTCCTCCAAGCATTTCCCATCTGTAGTGACATTCCCGGTATTACAGCTATGATCCCATTCCCATGAGTCAGTTTCATTTGCTTCCTGGTCTGCCCTGCCGTCATACTTTGAAAAAAGGAAGTTTGAGTCTACCACACTCCCCCTTCTCCTATTCAATTCTCCCCCCCTGGCCATTCAGTGGGTCAGTTCGCAGATTGTCTCACACCTTTCGGTTATTTCCCTCGCACTCCTGGTCAAGGAAACATCATTGCCTTGACTAGGGGAAGGTATCCCTCTGTCGATGACAACACATATATTCCAGAGGATAGACCCAGAGGTCCTTGTACCTTGGTTTCATTAACCTCATTGATGAGTTCCTTGGACCACTTGAGAGGAGTCCTTAGTGCCTCTCGGGATGGTTGTTTCTCACGTGCTCGACTCCAACTACATCATCGCACCGTTGAGATTCGTATAGGGTTTGGTCGACACAGTACTTGGTCGAAGACCCCGGATGCCACCTGAATCTAGCACATGGATAAGTCTACTTGAGGGACCTAAACAGGTTATGTCCCCTGTGATTTCAGGGTTGCGTTGGAGATAGTGTTCAGAAGCCCCAGCAGTGCTTCGATATACCTTTATGATTGATGCAGCATACTTGTACCACAGAGACTCTAACTCTCAATCAGCGAGTCCATATAGCTATGTACCGTTCTAGATCCAACAGACTGTCAGTCATGAAGATATATCATCCCATGAGAATGCCATGGGTCCAATGTACCATATCAATATTGTATTCAACCTCACATTGAGGCAACCATTATTGTAACATCAGTTGTATATGATTGGCTCTTGTATTTTAGAGCATAGATCAAATTATTCTTTTGACATTGTCACAAGCATGGGGATGCCCGCCTCATCCATATACATGTCACACATTATTTGTATCTCACCCATTGATGGGAACCCTATTAATACAAAAACCAAAAGCCACCATGCCCCAGCCCCGGAAGCACCATTTCACCACAACAAATCCTATGATGTCCGTCAACCATACGATGAGATCCTACCCTCACACATTAGGGGGCAATCTATTAACCCAAAAAATCCCTCACTAAGCTCTCCATGACCTACACCACCCAAGGACACCACTTCACGACCCTCCATTAGACCCCCACATCCTAAAAAATACTTAAGGATGAAGAAAAGGGCTTAAGAACCCCAAAAAGGAGCCTAAAATACTCTCCTAGGAGCTAAAGCCCCCAAAAAGAAGCTAAAACCCTAAAAGGAGCTAAAATTAGGGTGAAAGGGTATAAAAGCCCAAAAAAGGGGCTAAATCCTAGACCAAGGGCTTAAAACCCTAAAACCCCAAAAAAGTTATAAAAGGAGGGTGGGGGTCACTCTCAAAACACTTCTCCCTTGCATACTGTTATGCTGCCCATGGATGCCTTGAGACCCTTTGTCTCTCAAGCGACCTACACTCCCTCTCCTCCATCTTCATTGAGCCATAGATCCCCCATCCAAGAGAGGTGCTTCCACAAGCTAGGGAATGGTGTCCCATTTCCACCCAAAGAGAAGGTATAACTGTGTTTTCTTGTTTTGTTTATTTGCTTAGTTGTTTCTTTGTTTTCTAACCCATGATTTCATTTGCAGGTTTATTTCCTAACTTGTTTTGTAGGTATTTTAGTTTACTGTAGCTTAATGATTGTTTGCAAGTCATTGGAAGCAGAACCCTAACCCATTGTTTGCAGAGGGGTTCTCCATCATTTCTTTTCTTTCGGTTCTTTGCTGTTATTTCTTATTTCTTTCATTCCATTTTTTCTTTCAATATTTTTCCAAGCAGGAACCTACCCTTCTATCCTATAGACAGAAGGGATCCATTCTTGCCCCTGTAGCAAGGAGAAATCCTTGCTACAAGACCAATCCTATACTTCCACGCTAAAAAGTTTTCTAGGCCTTCCAATTTGTCCTCAGGCTTAGGTGCTTGGGGCCATCTTGTCTAGTAGGTCACTGAAAAATGAAATTGATCAAAATAGGAGGCTGACCTTACGAGTAGATGTGCTTGAGCGAGGCGAGTTGGTTGATCCAACTTCTTTCTGGAGATCCCAAATCTTCAATATTCAAATCCTACTTGCAAGGTTGCAACATTGCAAACTTTTTGGTTATGTTTCACTGCAGTTTTCTAGTTCACTGCCAAACTAGGGTTTGGATTTCTAGGAGATCCAATCACCCAAAAAATTTGATCTAGGGCTCAATAGATGTGCTCCAAGGAGGCACAATTTTCTATGCAGTAGATCTTCAAAGCTCCAACTTTTGCAGAAACCTTAATTTCTTTTGGAGAGGGAGGAGAAAGTATTTCACCTCGTGAAAGCTGCTCTAATCAGGTTAGCTCTGATACCATGTTAAGATTTCATATGCTAGACTAGATTCATTAGTATTCAATTCAAATATCATAGCATTAAAATATCCATAATCACTGATAGAAACACAATCACGATATATACAAAATATTTATCCTGGGAAACCCTCAAGAGGAAGAAAACCCAACAAAACTTCCTCTGTATAAGATGTATAAAAGACAACCCAAAAAAAAGCGTTCTCCTCCTTCTGTTCTGTCTCTCTCTCTCCTATGCACTACTCAAGTGAGTGAGTCTATGCCCAAATAATAACCACAATTGCTCTATTTATACACATTGATCCAACGTACTTTTACCCTAATCAAGTCGACCCCACTAAACTGTATGGGTTTACTTCACCTAGGAAGACTGAAAAAAAAATATTAGATTATTAATTAGGATACTAATGACTCGAATTACAATGGAGGTTTTACCTCATGACACTATGATGACCAAATACAATAGTAACACCCTGTCGGAGGAATAATAACATATCCCTTGGGTTACATTCGTAAAATACATTTAGATTATCCTTTGAAGTTATAATATTTCAACAATATCTGCACTGCGGGCGGAGGTGGTGACAACATTGAGAAAGTGGTAGTCATCAGGGCTTCTTGGAAGACACCTACGAATATGGAAGTCAATGAAGGAATGTTTGCATTGTTGAGGCTGTTATTAACCATGGGGAGGATGTTTTCCAGAGTGATAGTAATCTTGGGGTCATAGTATGTCAGCCGGTGGATTTTGAGTATCTTTCCATTGTGGGAAAACATCAAGGTCCAGAAAATAGTTGAGGAAACAAACTTCATCGTATACATGTAACTATGCCCTAGGAGGAGGTTATAGTCAAGCTGAGCATTGACCACTTTAATGTTGATGAGGAAAATATTGTTGGATAACTCGCCTGGTATGTTGGCAATTAGAACTTGAGGTTGGGCAGCACGTCCATCATAAGCAAGTGAGGATGTTGAGGATGAATCTAACTTGGGGGATCCGATATTTTTCCAAACAAAGGTAGACATAATGCATTTGGATGCGCCCTAGTCAATAATACATTAGTGAATGACAAGGGGTATTTGGAAATCCATTTGATGAAGGCATCCATGGCTCGGACTAATCAAGGTCAAATTTCATCAAATGCGAATTTGGTGGGGTCGATGACGCCCGATGCGAACACTAATTCTTTGTGCTATGCTTGGAAGTTACTAAGAACTTCCAAGGTTGACATGGAAATGGGGGATTGGGACAAATCATCCACGATGTTATAATTGGGTGCAGTACGGGTATTAGCATTAGCCTTGAAACGTCATAATGGAAAATTTGGAGCCTTGGGGTTGACATCGACAAGGGTTTAAGGTAACTGCAAAGAGGGTTCAATGAGAGAAGAGTAGCTAGACTAACTGGTAGAAGTAGTCTCGATGGTCGAACCGTATTGGTTTCAATTTTTCCTTGTTTGTAGGTTAACTTCTTCGATGGACAATGTAAAGATATGTTGCATTCCTGAGTCAGAAGGTTGATTGGAATACGCAACATACTGTGTCACAGGTTGTGTTGTGACTACCCTAGGAGAGGATCAATAGGTTTTTCAGACCCATAGTAGGTGGGGCTAGCTGAGGTGGAGTAGGCAGCACCTGAGAGGAAGTCTTAGCATCACGGTGGTTAGCCTCATCCCAAGGCTGGTGAGCTTGGGATAAATGGGGGCAATGATGTGTGCAGTGTCTGTAGCACTATAGAAAGCACATGGGTGGTTATTCCTTAACTATGGGTTTTTCTCTTGCTTGGGAAGTTTATTAGTGTCCTGGTTCACATGATTGGATCCATTATTGTCTAGGGGGTTAGGAGGAGGTACACCCCCTCCCTTGTGTTGGTTATTCCTGCGTTACGCCACCGTCTTCTATTTTGTTGGGATTGTTGGTTTTAGGTGGCAGGTTGGTTTGGAGTTTGGTTCTATTGAGCCTAAGGGGGTGTTAGCATAGTAAGAGATGATGATTGGTTGGGACAAGGATAGTAAGGTTGAGATGCCGGAGGGGGAGCATATCCTTGAGGGGGGTTCCATGGATGTGACCATGCCAGTAATTCCATTGGCGACATGTGATGCCTTTGGTGGGTCCTTACAAGTAGAATCACCGCAAGGAGAATCTAGAAAAATAGTATAAAGGTAACCTGGCTGGGCATATATGAAGTCAAATTGTTGGTCTTGAGAATAGACTCTTCCTCCATCTATGGGAATTCAAAGGAAACATCTTTGGTGATGGAGAGGATGAGGGACTTGAGAAACCATTTAAGAAATATCCTATTGTCTAACTTGATTTTGCATAGACTGTGTTGTCTATGCCATTCATGGATGTGGTCTGTGATATGGGTAGTATTCTTATGGAGGCAAGAAAAAATGATCTTAATGCCAACATCGTATCTAACAAGAAATTGAAAGAAATGTAAGAAGTTATATGCGAGGGATGAAAAAGTGGAGTGGGTGCCATGTGGTTGATCAATGTACCACTTGGACACAATGCCAGTAAAGGTTCTTTGGAG
Source organism: Pseudotsuga menziesii (assembly GCA_001517045.1). Lineage (NCBI taxonomy): Eukaryota > Viridiplantae > Streptophyta > Pinopsida > Pinales > Pinaceae > Pseudotsuga > Pseudotsuga menziesii. The sequence continues at coordinate 339,111 of LPNX011063681.1, forward strand.
GATATAGAGCCTAATTGAGTTGTCAACTATGGAGTTAAAAAAAAAACACAAGTGAAAGGAAATGATGTGGTTTTGGGGGTCCTCACCGTAATTCCCCTCGAATTTAGGCATATCTGAAGGGAGTTTGGTACGCATGGGGGGCCAGGTTGGATCATGAAAAATGGGTTCATTGTTCAAACATACAAAATCAGGGAGAATAAGGCTAGCCATGAATGGTAGTGTTGTATAACTCGAGGCTCTGTGTGGAGGTGTAGTTGTAATGGTAAAATACCGTTTACTAGAACTTCTCGAACTTCCACTTTCTAAAATAAAAATAATCCATGAGTTGATAAAATAGATATGATGATAATTACATTGAGGCTCGCCTTTATAGGCTTGAGCATGTGTAGTGAAGGGTTACAACCTTTCACTTAGTAATTTATAACTATAATTAATATATTAGTTTATATTTGTTACACTCTTCGTTCAGAGTTTAGTTATTTAATTATTAGTAGTTATTTAGTGTTTATTTATTATATATTTTTGTTCATTACATTGCCTCTCCCTTAGAATCGCTTTGTCCTCAAAGCACAATTATGGAAGAATTGATCCCTTGTTCTTGTCCATAAGGTTTTCTCATGACATTGTGTGTTGGTACTTGCAACACTCGACGAAATAAGATGATACGTTCTTTTAAACATTGTGCAGAAATGTTGTGTCATTTGTGAAGTCGTCCATCTGAGATCTACCTTTAACAAAATTGTTTATGAATTGATTGCTGGGATTGGTCGATTTTTTCTTGTCTTTTTGTAGGAATAATACTGGTAATTTTCCTTTTGATCTTGTCATCTATCATAACGACTCTTGTGATTTGGATGGTGATATGGTACTCGAATTGCCTTGAAGTGTTTGCTAGAACTTCAACTTTTGGTGCTCCTAATGATTTTTGTAATTTTTTTTCAAACTATTTTCTGTGTATGCTTGTAGTGATGTGACAATAAGATTGTTCTTTTGAACCTTCATGAGATTTGCATTGCTTCCCTTTTCTGATGTTTGAATTTGAGCCCTTGATGACTTCTCTATTGTGTTAGTCATCATTTCTTTGTCGACATGTGATCTCTTGCAATCTAGCTTTTCTTGTAAAGATTTATTTTCCTGCTTTATCTTCCTAACTTGTATAAGCATGTATTGATTAACTTCCTTTAAGTGTAAGAGTTCTTATTTATAGTTTGAATTAACGACGTCATATTGATTGCCTTGATTTTTGGGTTCTCTTTGTTTTAATTTTTTTATTTGCTCTAACAATTTCTGATTAACCCCTTTTAAAGAAGTTTTTTCTTCATCTTTGCATGATAATTCTTTTTGAAGATCTTGATTATCCTCTTCTAACTGTTGATTGTGTTGAAAATTATCCTTTGCCTTCTTGACTCGAAGAAGTAATTTCTGGTTATGATCTCTGAGACGAGAGATCTCTTCTTTTTTACCTGCAATAACCTTGTTGAAATTGTTCTGTATTGTCTGTATTGATTTCTCATTCGCCTCCGATAACATCTTTGATATTTCTTTGAAGTCTTCAGGTGATGTGACCTCTGATTTCATTTTCATGTTAATGTCCGACAATGTGATTTTTTTCCTTTTGTAGGGGAATGTTAGAATTTTTTTTTTGATCATTTAAGATAAAATTCCTCAATGTTTTTAGCCACAGTAATCCCAAAACCAGGTCATTGTTACTACTCCACAAGGATTTAACTATAAATTGTGAAACACTAGTATAATCTCCAATGTTCCATTGTAAATCACTTATTGCATATTCTTTGTTATTCGAAAAGTCTAACCTTTCACTTATATTTGTCCTTGGAATCGCTATCTCATTAGCAAATTCATCACTAATATAATTATTACGTTCACCGGGAGCAATAGAAATAGTAATGTCTTTCCTTCTAATTGTTCCTTTTATTTGGAGTAACATTGAAACATAAGTTTTTAAAGTGCTTGGAAATCTTCCTTGTTTTTTGCCATAGGACTCCATTTTCTTTTGTTTGTGTCGAAATTTTATTTATTCATTTTAGACTTTACTTCTTTATATGCTTTAAAATTTTCACCTTCCAAATTCTAGTCCTTAACTTTTATTTTTTCCAATAATTTTGTAAAATGCCAATAGATTGGGTGGTTGGGAGGAATGAGTGTTACCTTCCCCACCTAAGTTCAAATCTCACTTGCTTTTTAGTAGCAAGTATTATGCACTTTTTATTTTTATTTATTTTCCCTTAAGTTTTGTAAAATGTGAGTAGATTGGGTGGTTGGGAGGAATGAGTGTTACATTCCCCACCTAAGTTCAAATCTCAATTTCTCTTTACTAGTAATTATTATGCACTTTTATATTCAAACACAAACCCACTTTAAGAAACTATGTGTGGTTTCACTTTTGCCCTTTTTTTTGACCTTTTTTTATGACAATCTTTCTTCTTCTTCTCTTTTTTTTTAACTTCTTCCTTTTTATTTTTTATTTTGAATTTATTTTCTTTTTTACTTGGTCAAAGACCATAAATTTAGGGATTCCGTAGGATTATGATTAAAAATCACGATATGGCCAAAGGCCTGTATCACAAGCTAGCTCTGATACCAATGTAACGGTAAAATACTGTTTACTAGAACTTCTCGAACTTCCACTTTATGAAATACAAATAATCCATGAGTTGATAAAATAGATATGATGATAATTACATTGAGGCTCGCCTTTATAGGATTGAGCATGTGTAGTGAAGGGTTACAACCTTTCACTTAGTAATTTATAACTATAATTAATATATTACTTTATATTTGTTACACTCTTCGTTAAGAGTTTAGTTATTTAATTATTAGTAGTTATTTAGTGTTTATTTATTATATATTTTTGTTCATTACAGTAGTCATGGGGGGTTCCCTAAAGGAGGGTTCCCAAAAAGTGGATTTCCTACAAGGGGGTTGCTAGAAGAAGGGTTTCCCATAAAAAAGTAACTTGTGTAAGGGTTTCCCATTACCACATGCCCAATAGGCAGGTTTCTAGTAGGTTGGTTCCCAACATGAGGGTTTCCAGTAGGTAAAGGTCCAATATCAATGAGAGGATGTGGTCATCCATGTGGCTATGTGGAGGTGACATATATAAAATATAAGGATCAGTCTCAAATGTAACTCTCTCAGAAAGAGAAACTAGGGAAAGTGAACAATTTCAACTAATGATGCGATGGAATCGGTCGAATGAACTGATGTGAGAAACCTCCAACAATAAATAATGAAAATGCACAATATAAAAAAAGTTACAGAATGCTGAAGCAATTTATTTATCGCAGGTTACTTCAAGGGGAAAACCTCCTTTGAGTAAGCTTAATACAAATAACTCATGGATGCCTTCATTGGACTCAACACGTACTTATAAACTAAGTCGAATCTAAAAAAATATTACTCCCCATGAATGTGGGATAATAAAATATACTCATGGGATGACTTACAAAGCATATGAGTCCAACAAAAATATACTAACAAATTAATGATAAGGGTTGACATAGGTTCCTAACATCCCCTCCCTCTTAGAAAATCTTTTTCCTCAAATATTTAGATGTGGAAATTGTTGTGGAATCTGAAGGAGTGGTTCCCATGTAGCATCCTCTGGTTGCATGTCATGCCACTGAATTAATACCTTTGTGATGGATCGAGAGTGAAGTTGACAAGTGTGCCTATTAAGGATGGTCTCTGGCTCCAAAATGATGGATCCTTCATTATCCAGTTCTGGTAAAATAGTTTGTGCTTTGATTTTGGTTCCAATGACTTTCTTAAGACAAAAGACATGAAATACTGGGTGAACCTGAGAAGAAGGATGAAGTTCCAATTTATAAGCAATGAAACTAATGTTTTGAAGAACCTTATATATCCCATAGAACTTTGGAGCCATCTTATGATTCCCTTCGAGTTTCAGGGAGGATTTATTGTAAGGTTGCAGACGAATAAAAACCATATCACCGACTTGAAAAGTGCACTCAAAAAAATGTTGATTGGCTTGTTGTTTCATTTGGTTTCTTTCCACGTGAAGATTATCCTGTAAAATGTGAAGAATATGATCTTGGTTTCAGAGAACTGTGTCAACTGCTTGAACTGTTGGGGGTGTATGGAAGAAACACTGGTGGTGCCTAACCATAAACTACTTTATATGGAGTCATTTTAGAAATAGTATGGTAGGAGGTATTGTACCACCATTTAAGGGGAGGGAGACAGGTTTCCCACTGATGTTATTTTTCAGAGATGAAACAACAAAGATAAGTTCCCAAATATTTGTTGATAACTTTAGTATGACCATATGTTTGTGGGTGATACCCTGAACTCATCTTCAGTTTGGTGAGAGTGTGGTGAAATAATTCTGTCCAAATATGACTTGTGAAAGTTGCATCGCGATATAAGACAATGGAAGAAAGGATTCCATGAAGATGAAAGATATGGTCCATGAAAATTTGTGCAGCTGAGGAGGCGGTATATGGACGGTTTAGGGCACTAAAATGACTATATTTGGAGAGGTGATCAACCAAAACCAAGATCATTGTCTTCCCTCAATATTTAGGGATCCCTTCAATGAAATCCATCGAAATATTTGTCCAAATACGTGTAGGGATGGGAAAGGGTTCTAAAAATCCTGGAAGGAGTGTCGTTTCATCCTTGTGGCACGGAAAGGTATCAAATTCATCCACCATCTGTTGAATTTCCCTTTTCATTCCATTCCAAAAGAAGTTACGTCGTTCCCTCTCATACGTTTTGAGGAACCCAGAGTGCCCTATTGATGGAGAAGCACGGAGTTCATAGAAGACAACATGTTGAATATCTGTGCTCCAGGGAAGCACAAGATGACCCTTATATCTCAGAGAAGCACCATCCCAAGAGTATGGTGGTACAATAGAAGGTTTATTGGAAAACTGTTGGATGATTTTATATAATGAAGAGTCATTGACATAGCCTTGTTAAATCAATTACAACCAATTTGGAATAGGCATAGAAATATATGAAAGAGACACATGGTCATCAAATGTGCGATAAAGAGCATCTACCACAAGATTGTACTTACCCTTCTTGTAAGTGATATCATAGCCATAACCCATGAGTTTACTAACCCATTTCTATTGTGTTGGGGATCAAACCTGTTGTTCCAGGAAATATTTCAGACTATGGTTATCAATCTTGATCCAGAAATGATTCCCTAATAGGTATGGGTGCCACTTATGTACTGCATGCAAAATAGACATAATTTCCTTCTCATATGTAGGGGCAGATAAATCATTACCAGAAAGGGATTTACTAATGAACACAATGGGATGTTCATCTTGGAGGATAACAACACCAAGTACATTTTCACAAGTATCACTCTCAATAATGAAGGGCTTGGAAAAAACATGCACAGTTATAACAAGTGTAGCACACATAGATTGTTTCAGTTTGTCAAATGCACACTCAAAAGCATGTGTCCATGTAAAATCATCATTTTTCAATAGAGTTGTTAATGGATATACAATATTCCCATAATCCTTGACAAACTTGCGGTAGTATCCAGTCAGTTCCAAAAAACCATGACGACTCTTGAGTGTCTTAGGATGCGACCAATTTTTCATGGCATCTATTTTGGAAGAATCCACGCGAACCCCTTGTTCTGAAACAATATGCCCAAGATACTCTACTTCCTCCTTCCAAAAAACACATTTAGGTTGTTTGGCACGAAGATGATGATCACAAAAAATTTGCAGGACAAGATCCAAATGCTGGGATGCTTAGCCCATGTTTTACTATAGATGAGGATATCATCAAAGAAGACCAGAATGAAGTTTTGCAAGTAGGTCTAGAATATTTTATTCATCAATCCATGGAATGTAGAAGGAGCATCCGTGATTCCAAAGGGAATGACCAAAAAATCATAGTGGCCATTGTGTGCAGGAAGCCATTTTAGGTATATCATCCTCATGAACTCGAATTTGGTGATACCCATAATGAAGATCCAACTTGGAGAAAAAATGAGCACCATGAAGCTCATCAACAATAGGAATTGGAAACTTATCCTTGGTTTTGATGTGATTAAGTGCTCAAAATTCAATGCAAAGGTTCCATGACCCATCTTTTTTTTAGACAAGAACAACTAGTGAAGAAAAGGAACTGGTACTAGGGCGAATAATACCTTGCTTCAGTAAGTCCCAAACGAGCATCTCAATATCTATATTTTATTGAAATGGGTAGTGATAGGGCTTGATGTTGGGAGGGACACTTACATGAAGGAGTAGAATACGATGGTCCTCTAGTATTGAAGGTGGAAGTCCCATTGGTTCAACAAAGACACATGCATATCAATCCAAAATTTGTTGTAGATCCAAGGGAGTAGTGGAGACAGTTGATGGTTGCATATGAATGGAATGGAGCTGAGCAATGACACCATGTGAATTCTTCTTAAGGATATTTTTCATGTGATGTGAACTAATAATGTTGATAGACCATGGTCGTAAGCCCTTCAATGTGTGGCTTTTCCCATTGACTAAAAAATGCATCTAAAGTTCAACAAAATCCCATAAGATGGGTCCAAGTGTGCGTAACTATTGAGCACCTAAAACCACATCAAATACACCTAAGGGAAAGGAAAACATGTCGGAGCACAAGTTATAATATCCAATAGAGATACACACATTACGACACTTCCCCTTGCAAGGTAAGGTTCCCCAATTGACAATCATGAGTTCAAAGCTGAAGCAAGGATGGACAAAACAACCAGTTGTTTAGCGATCCGAGGGTCAATGAGGTTATGAGTGCTACCATAATCAATGAGTATTGTAAGAGGGAGATTATTTAATAAACCCTTAACTCACATGGTTTGTGGGGTGGTGACTCTGACTAATGCATGGAGAGATCTCTTTGGGTGGTCATCTTGAGAAGGAGGATCAACAGGTGGTACGGTTGAATGTCAACCTTATCATCTATTGGATCCTTAGAATCTTCACAAATTTCATGTGTAGGTGGAGAATCCAAATCCAAGAGATAGAGCTTTTGATTGGCATATCTATGTCCCTAGGTGAATTTCTCATCACAATGATAACAAATCCCTTTTTCTCTACGTGTCTGCATCTCGACTTTAGACAAATGCTTGATAGGAATGGTTCTAGGAGATGACGTGCTTGGAGGTCTTTGGGAAGCCATATTTATGAATGGAACAAAAGTGGATTTGGAGCATTGTTGAGCTATGATCTTGTCCTCCTCAAACTTATCCAACCCTAGGGATTCCATCATTGTGAAGGGACAAAAAAATTTAACCTCAAATCGGATTGCATCCTTCAGACCACTAATAAAACAACTCCTGTAGAATGCAGTAGGCAATCCTTTTGTGTGGTTGGTCAGTTTCTCAAATTATTTATGATACTCTCTCACAGTTCCAGTTTGGTGAAGTTTAGTGAGTGCTCCTGTGAAGTCATCAAAATCACTACGGACAAATCGTTGCAAAAGGAGTTAGAAAACTATGTTCATTTTGGATCTTCATGAGCCTTGATGTACCAACGAAACCATTGAAGGGCTCCATGTTCCAAATTAAAGGATGCAAGTGGGACTTTGTTGACATCAAAAGTGTTATGCATACTAAACTATTATTCTTCCCTGTATATCCATCCAGTTGGATCATCACCATTGAAGCAAGGAAAACCAAGCTTCGACCCACTAAAATTGCTAAAAGAAGAGAACTCAGTGTCTGCAGAAGACTCTGGATGTTGTCTGTTGTTCATGGATGAATGTTAAAGATGGAGGACAAGAAGTATTTCATCTAGATATTATAGTTTGGTCTTGAGGCTTGAGGGCGACAAGTTCGTCTCCCATTTGTTTGTTTTCTCCTGCGTGGGTAACAACCATAACCAGTTTTTTTTTTTTTTTTTGGGGGGGGGGGGGGGGGGGGGGGGGGGGGGGGGGGGGGAATGGGTAGAAAAAAAAAAACAAAAATGTTTTTAGAAAAAAGGAAAAATTGGATTTTGGAAAAACATTGATGGGTGCTTGGGGTTTGATTAGGTTTTGGACACTTTCTGAGAGACAATGAAGTAGAAAATGGCGATTTTAGAAGTGGGTTGAAATAATGGGAAAATTTGGAAAAGGGGGACAAGGAAGCAGAAATAAAAAATGAACACTGTGGTAGAATTTGAAGGAGATTGGGTGAGAATCAAAGAAGTTTTGGAGAACCGTAAAAATAGACAAATGTGGGATTTCTAGCTTTGAAAAGTGGAATTTGGGATAGGGTTCTCAAGGAAGGAAATATGCAGAATGGAATTACAGGGGTTCTAGTGAATTTTCAACGGAAACATAGCTAAAGTAAAGAAGATATGGTGAAGAAACATAAATTTATACTTTTTTGGGTGAAATTGATATGTGACGCCTCTAGACAGATGAAATATGCTATTTATCAGCTGACATTAGGCATGGAACCTAGGTATGTTCGAATTCCTAAATGAGTAAGGGATTCACTCGACCACCAATGTTATATAGCGGCTTGTGTATTGGGGGAGTACCTCTCACTCCATGGCTCAGGTAAAATTGATAACCCCTTTTCCACAAACAACAACTATTGGTTTACCTCACGGGTGGGAACTAATCAATCAGGTAGNTTGGGGTAGTACCTCTCACTCCATGGCTCAGGTAAAATTGATAACCCCTTTTCCACAAACAACAACTATTGGTTTACCTCACGGGTGGGAACTAATCAATCAGGTAGGGGTCGTTTCCCTTTTCCCTGGTAGTTCCTCTCAATGGAAAACTACTTCGGGGTTCCTGTGGTACTCCCCACAATGACTTTTAGGCTTATGCCCATGTACTTCCCACAATTAAGCGGATAGGGGTTATTCCCTGATCTAAACTTGCAATTGAAATTAACAATACATATGCAAAGTAGAAGAACTACTGCAATAATCACATCGTCGAGAAGCCACTGTGAAAAAGAAATTGGAAGCAATTCAACCTAGAGAGCCCAAGAAAGTGCTCTAATGCCAGATGTGAGAAACCTTTGGAAATAAATAATGAAAATGCATGATATAACATAAATAACATAACACAAAAGGAATTTATTGATCGCAATATAGTTCGAGGGGGGAACCTCGTTTGAGCAAGCTCAATACAAATAACTCGTGGATTCCTTCATTGGCCTCAACATGTACTTATATACTAAGTCTAATCTAAACAACTATTACTCCCCATGAATGTAGGATAATATAATATACTCACGAGATGACTTACAAAGCATATGCATCCAACAATAATATACTAACAAAGTAAAGAGAAGAGTTGACACAGGTTCCTAACAACCAAACTATGGTGACTTTCCCTGAAGTCTACTAGAGTATCTCAGAGGAGCAATGGTGGCAGAGTGACACAAATCTGAAAAGAGGTCCATGAAAAAGACTAAAAATCCAACTACATCTGTATGTGCAGAAGGAGAGCTCTCAAAAAAAGAGGAACGCATGCCAACAACACACTCTAGAACTGTACTAACATCCTGTGTCACAACATGCTAGTGGAAAAAAATGGCAAGAAATCCAACAAAAATTCACTAACTAAAAACAAAAATAATTGCTAACCTATGAGGTATGGGAGTATGTAAACACCTAACTAACAAGATGGAATCCCTCACAAACTGTATGATATGCAAGGTAATGAAATCCAAGTCAGACAATACAACTAGGAATACCAATAATGGCAATCAGATATCCCACTACTAAGAGGGATATCGGGTAAAATATCCCTAAAATAATGGACACTAAGCTACCTTGTTCATGACACGTCCGAGTAGGTGAATCTGCCACTTCAACCTTTTTTCGTTGCACCCCTGGTAAGGGATCCTAGAAATTCAACAAGGTCTATGAGTAGGTAGTTTTCAGTTCAAGATGGAGTGTGGTTTTCCACCCTAAATTATGGAACTAGTCTTTTGACTTCAACCCTCCTAAGGGAAAGGCCTACCCACCAAACTGGCTATGATTGTACCAACAAATACTAGGGGATTTTGGTTCACTAATATACAACAACTATGTCTCATATGTAAAATAGAAAAGGGGGATTATTTGGATGCATACCCCCAATGCCCTACCTCCATACAATGTTCTTTTTGGTCCCCAAGTGGGGTTAAGTGTGTGTTGAGTTAGGTAAATTTTGGGCTCACTTGATTTTAGGGTGTGTGTGTGCACAAGTGGTGTGAGAAAAACCCTGTATATGCTAAACATAGATGAATGAAATTGAAAGTAAATGCTGAAGTTGAAAGTTGAAATTGATTCAAAGAACTAGCTAACTAGTCATAAACACACCATGCAACAACTAGTAAGTAATGGACTATTCATTAACTGCTTCATGCAATCAGAAAAGCTAGTTATGCAAATCAATCACTCAAACAATGTAAGAAAGTTGAAAAATGAGGCTGGAAGCTAACACTGTCGTAAATAAATCAATCAGCCGAATCAACTTCAGGGTCTGAACAAGAGTTTCATAATGTTGTAACTCAGTCATAGAGAGCTTATGTCTAAGGACAAAAGCGTTTTAGAGTGCACACTACTCAAAAACACATGTGGGTGGAAAAAAAAGGGAAACATAGACATACCACCCTTATCGGGGCCACATGAGTGCTCTTAACTAGGAAAAGGGAGCTCTATGGAGTTCCCTTATGAGGAAGACAAGAGTTCTCTAAGTAGGATCAATCGGGAAATAAAAAACAGAGCCCTATCGGGGGCTGATCCAGTGATATGAAGGTTGGGGGAGGCTGTTTTTGCAGGCCAAGGGTCTGTTAGGAGGCTAGAAGAGATGAAAAACAATAGAAATAAAGGATCTAAACAAGAAAAATAATGCAATAAAGTATGACTAAACAAGATTTTAACACTAACAAGGATCCATGAGGATCGACACAGTGTTATATTTCCTGTTTTGGAAAAATAAGTCCTATAACGTCTATCGACCATACGATGAGATCCTACCCTCACACATCGGGTGACAATTTGTTAACACCATAAATTTGTTCACCTAGCTCACTACCTTGGTCATCATACATTCACACTTATTTTCCTAAGTTTTGGCCTCCACCAACCCAAAAAGCCTATATTTTTTACCAAAATTGAAGAAAAATACTTATTTTCCCATAAAAAAAGGAAATATTCTCCAAAATACAAAAAAAGAAAAAGGAGAAAAAAATTCAAAAAAAAAAGAGGGAAAACACCAATACCATGGAACAATACTTCGGGTCCTAAAAAACCATGGGAAAGCATACATTGGTCAAAAATCCTATAAATAAAATGGTGGAGGCCCTCATTTGGACATGCATTGTTACACATTCTCCCATTTGAGACACAATTTCCCTTCTCCTTTCTGACACTCATCCAATTTTACTCCAGAAACCCTAGCCACCATTTGAGCCTGAAGTTCCTATTTAGTTCGACCCTCATATAGTATCAAAGTGGAGAACCGTTCACCGTCAGAGATTAGGAGCACAATCCGCCATTAGCCGCAAGGGCATGTCCATATTTGAGGTTATATCCTCATTTACATATAACTCCATTAAATCACCGTTACTATGCCGAAATTTCTTGGAAGCCTGTAGCCCTCTGTTACGTCTCACTCTTGTCACTCAGTTGAGATACGACACCATTGTGAACTAGTGAGGGAGACCAGATTGTTTAGACACCAGAGAACTAGACTCACGATCAATTACAAGGGTCCATTTAACATTTGGTTAATAAAATACTTTATACATATTATTCTTTGGCATGTGAAAATATGTACATTCACTGTTACTATCTTTTTCATTTTTGCTTACGACTTGCATGCATGTGCACTTAGGTCCATTTATTATGTTTGATTTTGAATAGTTTAGAATTTACTGCTTTTTACTCATTTTACCACATGTTCTCACACACAAAATACGCGCGATTTCATCTCTTACATGGCTCCTACCTTGGCTTCTCTAAGCCAGTAGTACACCCATTTTCTGTTGGTTGTGGAACCTGATCTTCTATATTCAAAGATATTATTGTTTAGCGATATTTGTACCCCGGGTTTACTGTACACTTTTCCTAGCTGGGGGTGCGGAATGCCCCCCCACGGGGGTCCGTGGGGGCCCATTCCCCCTAATTGGGGGGTCCGAGGGCTAGTGGTCCCCCGATAGGGGTTCGCGTGTAGCGGGGTTGCTGTAGGTTGTATCCATTCATTTTGTTGGATGGTATAATAATAAAGGACTGGAAATTTCTATGTGGACGTAGCCCATCTTGGGTGAACCATGCTATATATGTGTCTCTCTTGTAATGTATTTTAATATTTGCATCTTATTTATTGTTTATTGTTTATTGTTATTGCTCTGCGATCCGTTTTTTTAAACAATTGGTATCAAAGCCAAAAGCTCTATTTAGTACCATTTACATAGTTTATATGATATGATTGGATCAAAGTTACAAATATTGTGTCGACGCATATGTAAGAAAAAAAAACATCAAATAAACACATTGCAACATGAATACAGAAAGAAAAATGATATATAAGATGTATAAGACTTATAGTGATACATCATACATAACAAATGAATCGTTTCCTAAATATTGATTCGTCAACTCATGAATCACCAAACAATACAATTAATTTATCTCATATGCAAAGACATCAAGTAAATAAACCATTTTGATGAGACTTCTAATCCACTTGTTAAAATAAGGTAGAAAAAATTTCCCATGCTTAGTAAGTGATTTTGCTTGAGCGAAAAGTACATTTTTATTAAGGTCATGAATGCTTGAGTTCAACAATCACCATGATGAACATCAAGATACATAGAGGGGTTGATGGGAATGCTATTTTTTTTACCAAACTATGACAAACAAGCATGATCCAAAATTTATTTTTTAGTTATGGCTAGCAGTCATTACAAGGTTAAATACGATCTCTATATTCACCATCATGAAGGAAACAATCCCATCATTATTGTATATGTCGATGATCTATTTTTTACCATTTGTTCCACATCCATGATCAGTGATATGAAGTAGCAGTTTAAGTACTCTTTTGAGATGACTAATTTAGGGTTACTTTGTTCTTCTCTAGGACTTTATATTTCTTAAACAATTGTCAAGACTTCACTTTCTCAGCATCAACACACCCTATAACTCTTGCATTATTTTGAATGGGATATTGCAAGATAGTGTGTACTCTTATTGCTTCAGAGATGTTTTTTTAGGTTAAGTGTTACCCTAGTGTGTTACTCTTATTGATTTTGATTGAGTGAAGAGCACATTTTTATTAAGGTAATGAATTCTTGATTTCAACAATAAACACAACCAACATCAAGGTACATAGAGCGGTTTATGGGTACGACAATTTTTTTTTTCAAATTGCAGCAAATGAGCATGGTCCAAAATTTATTTTTTAGTTTTGGATTAAGTCACTGCAAGGTTAAGCATGATCTCTATATTCACCATAATGATGATGAAATGCCCATCATTTTTCTATATGCATATTATCTATTTTTTACTGTTTGTTCCACTTCCATGATTAATGATATGAAGTAGTAGCTTAAGTACTCTTTTGCAATGATTGGTTTAGGGATGCTTTGTTCTTCTCTAGGACTTTTTATCTCTCAAACCTTTGTTAGGAATTAACTTTCTCAAGATCAACACACCCTATAACTCTTACATCGCTTTGGGATGTGGGATTGTAATCTAGTGTGTACTCTTATTGCTTCAAAACATTGTTTTAGGTCAAGTGTTACCCTAGTGTGTTACTCTTATTTATTTTACTTTAGTGAAGATTACATTTTATTAAGGCCGTGAATGCTTGAGTTCAACAACACAACCAACATCAAGGTACATAGAGGATTTGATGGGCATGATGAAGGTAAATTGAGGGTTTATGACTGATTTAGGTCTACTTTGTTCTTCTCTAGGACTTCAAATTTCTCAATCCTTTTTCAAGACTTCACTTTCTCGGCATTAGCACACCCAATAACTCTTGCATCACTTTGGGATGGGAAGTTCCAATCTAGTGTGTACTATTATTACTTCAGAGAAAATGTTTTAGGTCAAGTGTTACCCTAGTGTGTTACTCTTATTGATTTTGCTTAAATGAAGAGTACATTTTTATTAAGGTCATGAATGCTTGAGTCCAACAATCAACATGACCAAATTCAAGGTACATAAAGGGGTTTATGGGAATCATGATTTTTTTCTTCCAAACCACAACAAATGATAATGAACCAAAATTTATGTTTTAGTCGTGGCTTTACTCATTGCAAGGTTAAGCATGATCTCTATATTCATCATCATGATGGAAAAATTCCCATCATTATGCTATATGTATATGATCTAATTTTTATTGTTCGTTCCACATCCATGATCAATGATATGTAGTAGGAGCTTAAGTACTCTTTTGAGATGACTGATTTAGGGATGATTTATTCTCATTTAGGGCTTTAGATTTCTCAAACCCATGTCGGGACTTCACTTTCTTGACATCAACACACCCTAGAACTATTGCTTCACTTTGGGATGGGATATTCCAAGCTAATGTGTACTCTTTTTTCTTCAAATACAATGGTTTAGTTCAAGAGTTACCCTAGTGTGTTACTCTTATTGATTTTGCTTGAGAGAAGAGTACATTTTTATTAAGGCCATGAATGCTTGAGTTAAACAATCAATATGACCAACATCAAGTAGATAAATGAGTTGATGGGCATGGAAAAGGTACATTGAGGGGTTGATGATTGATTTAGAGCCACTTTGTTCTTTTGTAGGACTCCATATTTCTCAAACCTTTATTAGGACTTCACTTTCTCAGCATCAACACACCCTAAACTCTTGCATCACTTTGGGATGGGAGATTGCAAGCTAGTGTGTATTCTTATTGCTTTAGAGATCATGTTTTTAGTTCAAGTGTTATCCTAGTGTGCCACTCTAATTGATTTTTCTTGAGTGAAGAGCACAATTTTACTAAGGCCATGCCAATGCTTGATTTCAACAATCAACATGATCAACATCAAGGTACATATAGGGGTTGATGGGAATGGAAATTTATTTTTCCAAACCATGACAAATGATCATGATCCAAAAATTGATTTTTAGTTATGGATTCACTCATTGCAAGGTTAATCACGATCTCTATATTCACCATCATGATGAAAAAATTCCCAACATTGTGCTATATGTAGTTTATCTATTTTTTATTTTTCATTCCACATCCATGATCAATGATATGAAGTAGAAACTTAACAACTCTTTTGAGATGACTAGTTTAGGGTTGCTTTGGTCTTCTCCAGGACTTTGTATTTCTCAAACCTTTGTTAGGACTTCACTTTATCAGCATCGACACAACCTAGAATCATTACATTGCTTTAGGATGGGATATTGCAAGCTAGTGTGTACTCTTATTGCTTTGGAGATAATGTGTTACCCTCATTTTGCATGAGTGTTGCTGCAAATGAAATAAGAAGCCATGTGTTTTAGGTCTGAGTAATTTGGATGACATAAAGGATATGTTTTTAACTTTTGGGAAAATTACATTCATAGACCACCGTGGAAGCAGCATAAGAAAACACTAGGGGTTCTTATTTGAACATACCCCTCTTTCTTGTATAGGACATATCAACGTGAGAGAGTTATCTAGTTAAATTTGGACAGTTGGATGGTTAAATTTTCCAAACAATTGGTAACCAACTCTCTATATTTTAGAGAAAAGAGTTTTCCATCACACCAAGATACTACCTCAATGTCTTGAACTTCCCATCTACTAGGGTCTTCATCAAAGCATTGGCCACCCATGAATACAAAGGACTATAAGAGACTCTAGGTAATAATTGGAATGAATTAGTTGATCATATTTGAAAACAAGTTCCATGTATGAGTTATTATTAAGATGATAAAGATGTTTCATGTATGACTTATGCACCTTTATTGGTATCCTTCATATATGATTGGGGTAGAGAGGAACACATGGATTTTAGCTCAATTTCTAGTTTTCAAAAATTTACCATGCAATGCAATTACAAGTTATAAATTTCTTTACCACAACTATGCAATAAGGTCATTGCATCATCTATAAACATTATTTTATTGAATACTACCCATGTTTAATTGATACTTTGTCTATATGAATATATCGAAACATGAATGTTGTTGTTTGACATTAATTACAAGAGAAACCAAATGGATATTTGTCAGATCTATCTTTGGATATCGATGGTTTCCTTGAACAGATTGGAGAAGGGGAAGAATCAATAAATACATCAATATCAAATTGAGGTAGTAATATCATAATAAAATTTAAAAAAACATATGGATTTATTTCCGGCTAAAGGAGGGTCATGATATTATGACAATGAGACTGTTAAAGACGAGCAAGTTCCATTAAAATAAAAGAATTATTTGAATAATTGGGAACCAAACCCACTTCCTGAAATAAACACTGATGTATGTATTAATGGAAAAACAAATCAAATTGCTCCATCTAGTTTACATGGTCTAGGGATCTTTGCAATGGATAGGGTGAATTTTCGATACAATTTTGAAGTGGAAAAGATGGATTATGTTGGCCCAATGTATGGTTACCCACATTGGGGTAGGCCAACAAGATATCTAATGAATATGCACATATATGTTGTTTGTGAAAATTATAACAAAAAGAAAGAAAAAAATCAAGATAAATGATATTTCATATATATTGATGGAAGACCCAAATCTTATGGAAATGTTGTTAGGTTTATAAACAATACTTGCCTTTGAAGCACAAATAAACTACCCAGTTGTGTGTTTGAGGAGATTAAAGGAAACAAAGTTGTGGTCATTACAATAAAATCAGTACCTGTGGGGAAGGAGTTGTTGGTCAATTATCATTTGAATAGGATATAAGAATCAAGTAATTATGGTTTAACACTCATGTTCGTCATTTACTAAAAGACATGTATACTGCATTACATATACTTTATGTTATAATGTTGATGAAGTGAATTGAAAACTTCCACCCATACTTGGATATATGGTTAACAAATCATCGTCTATGTACAAGTTGATCACGGTAAATGCATAGACCATGAGCAAGTGAAATAATATATGGCCATTTATATGTTCATTATTATGTTCCATATTGTTCTCTTTTATCACAGTGTAATGATTGTTGTTACGTACTTTATCAAACTTATATCATATAATTATTTGTAGGCTCCCATGTTAAAACTTAATCCTAATTAGGATGACGTAGTGTGAGGAACTCCTGACCCTCTTCTAGCTATTTGAAAAAAGGTTAATAAATTAGTTGAGGAACTTGCATAATTGGTGGGCGTTGAATATACTCCCAAGTAAAAGAATAAGCCAATTCTTGATGGAATGCATCAAGAAGTAGAACGTATGTAAGTTTAAAATTACATTTAATTAATTCCTTTAAAGAATATGATATATTTTTTTAGAGTGAAAGAATTTGACTTATGGCCATTTTTTTTTGGCCAAAGGTTTTACTGGTCCATTATAATCTAATATGGGTTAAAGGATTGTGGTTGTAATATAATTTGATTTTAAAAATTAGGGTTTTGCATGATACATAATACCTAAATATTGTTTTATTAATAATCATATTAATACAATGAAGATGATAGAGACACAACTCTATGTTTGGTTGGTTTTACTAATTAAGGGTTTCCAAGGTAAGTTTTGTGTACTGTGTGTGTCATTGTTGTGTTTGAATTATTGTGCCATTGATCTATAGGAAATGAGTGCAATTGAATTGTATAATTGTGCAGTGGAATGGAATGAAAAATATACATTGAACAAGACAAATTTCACAGAAAACTGATAATAATTGCTTAGTAAAATTACAATATTATCTTCATTAATCCCAACAGTATACAACCGTGTTACATAAAGGAGAATTCGAATCATGTGGATATGATTCGAATCTCCCAACTCAATCCTGACTGACTGGCTAGCTAGAAGTGTCTAAATCACTATCAGATCTCACTAGTCTAACTCCAGATGTCTAAATCAGTCTATCAATTAGTTAAACCAGTTAAATTGATGAGGTAGGTGAGAATAGGCTCCTACTCCCATGAAACCATGCAGTACTGGCGCTAACTAAACTGAAAGACATCTAATTGAATGTAACTGGAGGTTAGCTTAGCTTAACTAGGTACCTACCACACCCAACTTGTCAGAACCCCAAAATTTTCAGGAAATTTAAAATTTTTTAAATAGCATAATTGTATGTTAACACAATCGTTAAAATACTGATTAGTTAAATGCTATTTATTTTGTAACTGTAAGATCTTTACTTGGTTGGAATGTTAGTTGAGTTTTTCTTTCTTCAGTTTTCTGATTGTTCTCTGTTTGCAACAGCAAGTGGATATACTACGTTAGACTGGGCTTACTTAGCTGTAAAGCTAACGCACACAGTTTTCCTTTATCTTACAGATTGACAGGTAAAGTTTTTGGGATTGCTGCTAACAGATCATTCTAGAGTAAAATAATTCATATGCTGTTATCAAGTGCTTTGAGTAGAGAACTAAATGCATGTTAAACGGACTATTCAGCTTCTACAGGTATAGCCTCCTTTATTTCATTTTTGATATAAAACAGTATATGATGAGAAAGGTTAAAAGACACTAAAGAAAAGAATTGTCATTTCCCGATATATCTATGATCTCTTCAGTTGAATGGACATTCAGAGATAAGGATGGCAGTTTACACAGATTTTTTTTCCAATACTTCCTATAAAAATTATTGAAATTACTAGCACTAGTAAAAGCTGCAAAAGTAATGTTCATTAGCGAATTTAAGGGTTGACAAAGGCTATTACAGTTTTTAAAATGTCGCCCTTTTTGATTGGTTAATATCACCAGTTCAATTCATGTAAATAAACAGAGTTCTTTGAATAATTATGGACATAGACATTTATAATAATATAATTTATGATAAAGAACTATTTCCCATGTTGCACATGGTCACTCCTTGAGAAAATAACTCATAAAAATAATAACACTTGACAAGTAAAAGCATAGGTTAGACTCCTTGTTAACGTTATTACGTTATGGTAATTGGTCGCAAGGTATATACTGTATAATTTATGCGACTATAACTCTACAATTAGATTTCATTAGTCTTGTAATTTAAAATCATTGATTATACTCTGATCAAATGAACTAACCTCAAGTGAGGTCTCCCAATGTAACTTTTACACTCGAATTACTGAACTAGACTTAACAATAACAAGTCATCTTTGTAGTTCATGGTTTTAATATGAGGATCAATGTTCTGGTTTTAACATTACAAGCCATTATTCCAAAGTTGTAATGCTTCGTTGAAAGTAAAATATATTACTCTATGGTTAACATAAAATAGGGTATAGTTTATATACATTGCAATAGAATAATTGTTTTTATACTTGATCATTAACATTATGGTGTTTGACCTTATGCAGGTCAAGGTCAAAGGGTGATTATATAACGCCTTCAACATTATGATTATGTTGGCAAAAGCGATGATATGGAACTTTCCCACTATGATTACGATGGCAAAGCAATGTTACGAAACATTAGGGATTGACCCACTTATTGGCAATAATTTAAAGGTGTACGTGGCTGCCTCCTCGCCATGCATTGGGCAATATAAGTTGACTTGCCTCCAAAACGATTCAGTCTTCCTCTCGCCTGCGGGCTTTGAGCGCTGCACTGTCCAAACCCTAGTAGTTTTTGCTGGTCGATTTTGCTTGGAGATAGCCTGGTGTGTAACCCGTCTTCGTTGTGCTCCTGCGTGGGCTGTGTTGGGTTAATTCTTCATGGGCTACGTTGTATTGCTCCCTTGTGGGCTGTATTGTGTTTCTCCTTCGTGGCTGCGTTGTATTGCTCCCTTGTGGGCTGTATTGTGTTTCTCCTTCGTGGCTGCGTTGTATTGCTCCCTTGTGGGCTGTATTACATTGCTCCTTCGTGGCTGTATTGTGTAGTTCCTTCGTGGCTGTATCGTGCAGTTCCTTCATGGGCTGTGTTGATTCTTTGCAGGCTGTGTTGTATTGTTACTTTGTGGGCACTGTCGAAGGCTGTTCGATTCTCCCGGTGAGGAAAGGGTTCCAGCACCCTCGTTCCAGTCTGCTTACTGCTGGAATATTCGCAGGTAAGCGATTAAGAAATACAATGTGCATTTTATTTTAAGTTTTGTTGGTTTATGTAACTGTTAGGGTTACTGACTTAAAATTTCTCTTTGTTTGGTAGGTTGCCATTCCCAAGTCATCTGCCCTTCGATGGCAGACTTGCCCTTCAAGGTCGTAGCTGTTGCGCACAGAGGATATAGCTCGGCGCTTCCTGGTAAGCCCGGTCCTTCGATGTACGTCTCCATGCTGTTTGTTAACAGGGTGCATAATCAGTTTCTTGGTCTCTCTGCTCTTCGCTTAGCTGTCAAATACTCCCATGCCTCACTAGGGTTTATCCCTGTGATAAAAGGGTTACGGCTCCAGGCCGAGACTGTGTTTAAAGGTTTACTTGTAAAATAGTATGGCGAGGGTTGATAGGTGTACAGTTTTTGTTTTTGGGTTTTAACCCTAGCTCTTTAAGAGCTTAACCGGCTACGGCCGTGGATGTAAACTGTTAATTACTTGCATGTTTTGGTTTTTAAGATAGGGTTACAGGCTTTGAGCCTTTGAGTTATTTTTAAAATGTGAAAATGTTACAGACAGGCTTCGAGCCTTGATTTTACAGTTCGTTATGGTTATCTTTATAGGCCTTTAGCCTTGCATTTACAGTGAAGGTTATTAAATGTTTTTAGTAATTATTTTCCAAGTGTTTACAATAATGTGTGCATCTGGTTTTTCTCCCTTGCTGTAATGTACAGTTTTCGAAAAGAATACTTAATGGTTATCCTTTATTTTAACTTAGCTGTGAGTGTTTTAAAATGGTTTATTTAAATTTTGCTTATATTTAGTTTTTTTAATAAAAACTCGAGCTCCATGATGGAGCACTCTGTACTTTGCATTCTAAATTCTATTTGATATATATATATATTTATATTTAACTATGTCTTAATTTGTTTATTTAACTTGTGCTTTATATATATATAAGTAATGTACAGAATGAAATAAAACAAAGTTATAATGTCCAGCTTTTATGATTTCTTTACTATAGTTATATAGTTTAACTTGTGTAGGGTTTTAAATCCTAAATCTACAGTTAGGAATTACTGTTGCAATTTATAATAATTAACATTATGTACACATTCTATCATGATAATCTTGTGTTTAAATTAGGTTCGCAAGTAATTTTATTTATCTAAATTCTATTCTAGAATCTAGAACATGATTATATACTGTCTCTATTCTGTATGATATTATACTAGATATTTATTTATAAATAATTATCTATATATTTATTACATATATATATAATATCATGTTTAATTTTAAATCCTAGAAATATCATTACTTAGAATTTATTATTATTTCAAAGATGTAAATAAGAGTATCGTTAATATAATGTATTATTACTGATCTTGAATTTAAGGTCTCTTTCATTTTGTTTAATATTTAAGTAAACTCTTAATAATTACAATAAAAACACTTCTACATAAAAATAAGGTCTATTTCTTTTAAAATGACAACTCATAAAGTATGTTGTAGTTCTGATAGCAATACTGATATGCAGAAATTCTGTTTTCTTTTACTATAATGTAAAAATACTAAACCCTACTGATAATACCTAAATCTTTAATCTGTAATGCATTTACTTTATACAGAAAAGAAATGAATATAACTTATATTTTAAGTATACTTAGTCTTTCTTTCTTATGCACAGTTAATTCTTTTTCAAAGAACAGAATACAGTTCAAATTTAAATAAGCTGCAAGTGAGATAGCTTAAATAAAAGATAAATGCACAGTAAAACAATTGTAATAAAAGTAAAATAAACTAGGGAACTCAGTTTAGGAGATTACTTC
>LPNX011063704.1:8482-25138 GCA_001517045.1 Pseudotsuga menziesii
TTTCCCGCACCGGGCCCAAGTCCACCAGGTGTCCCTGAACGGTATCTGGAGGTGACCTGCCAATATTGAAAGTGTTGAGTTTACGTTGGTGTGTGAACCCACGGCCCATTTTCACAATCAGGAGCGCGAATTCGACGAGCCATTGGAGCGTTTGGAGCGAGACAACACCATTCAGGAGCTGATAAAGGGTGTAAAATGCTTCAAGTATTGATTCCCACTTCCAATTTGAAGCCAATAATTTCTCCACATCCAACACGTGACAAAAGATAAATTCCATTCATCTCATAAACATGATGAATTAATTGAGAGAATATCGCAACAAAGCCACTCAGAAGGAACATATCCATTATCTAGGGTTTCCTAATTTTTGACCTATGGCGATGCCCAATTCTTCATTTTTGTTGATAAAAAACTCTAGTGACCTCAATGAACATAATGAATATAGGTCGAAGGAGGCATGTTTCGAAAACAAACAAAAGGGAAAGCTAAATAAACATAATATTCTAAAAAATTAGAACTGCTAAATCAACATAAGAAACTTGGGAAATTTTGGAAATGGCCTATCAAGGCACTAATAAAGTGATACATGTCCAGTTATAGACTCTTAAAATAGAATTTGAGAATTTGAAAATGAAGGATTATAAGACAACAAATCAATTTATGGAAAGGGTAATGGAACTCGTCAACTAGCTAAGAATTCATAGAGAATATTTGACTAACCAGAAGGCTATGAAATAGGTTAAGAATCCTTCCTAAGAAACTTGTCATTGTAGTATAGCCATTGAAGAATGCAAAGGACTGTCACACCTATCAAGAGAAGAGTTGATGGGATCCTTACTATCTCATGAATCAATAATTGATTTGGAAAAATATACTCTTGAACATTCCGTACACAACCAATTATCATCAAAGGAAGTGGAACAAATAATTGAGGCAGGGGAAGATTTAACATGAACAATACATAGAGAGAAAGAAGGAACATTATGTGGCAGCAACATCACTAGTGTGTCTTGCTATATGGCTAAGGAGGATTTTAGTAGATCTCTAGCATGAAGAAAATGAAGCACCTCATGTGTTTTGTGATAACAACTTAGCCATTTCTTTGTACAAAAATGATGTATTCCATCATAAAATAAAACTCATTGATAACATATATCATTTTATTCGAGAGCTTGTAAGCAATGTAGAGAAATATGTTTAGAATTTTGTAAATCTTGAGACCAGTTGGTTGGCATCTTTCAAAGACATAATTTTATGCATAACTAGTCATGAAATGAAACCCTAGCTCCAGAAACGACTGTAGACGGAGGTCACCAGGCAATGGAAAGGAGGGAGAGGCCCCCCCCCTAGCTAAAATCCCGCATCACGAATCCAACGGAATCGACGGTTCATCGATCGGAGGCCCGAGCATCGATCTATGGCGAGCTGCAGGTCACCTCCAGATACCGTTCACGGACACCGGGTGGACTTGGGCCCGGTGCACAAAAAACCTCACGGAGCGGCAATTTTGAATTCTGTCAATTCCTGCTAGTGTGTTTGGGCATGGGAAATATGGAAATGCCAACCGCATCCCCACCATCCGTGGCTTTCCATCTTTGGACCTCATTGGCGTGACTGCATTGTCCCCTACTGAGCGAAACCCTAGCTCCAGAAACGACCGTAGACGGAGGTCACCGGGCAATGGACAGGAGGGAGAGGCCCCCCCCTAGCTAAAATCCTGCGTCACAAATCCAACGGAATCGATGGTTCGTCGATCGGAGGCCCGAGCATCGATCCATGGTGAGTTGCAGGTCACCTCCAGATACCGTTCAGGGACAACTAGTGGACTTGGGCCCGGTGCGCAAAAAACCTCACAAAGCGGCAATTTTGAATTCTGTCAACTCCTGCTAGTGTGTTTGGGCATGGGAAATATGGAAATGCCAACCGCATCCCCACCATCCGTGGCTTTCCATCTTTGGACCTCATTGGCGTGACTGCATTGTCCCCTACTGAGCGAAACCCTAGCTCCAGAAACGACCGTAGACGGAGGTCACCGGGCAATGGACAGGAGGGAGAGGCCCCCCCCTAGCTAAAATCCTGCGTCACAAATCCAACGGAATCGATGGTTCGTCGATCGGAGGCCCGAGCATCGATCCATGGTGAGTTGCAGGTCACCTCCAGATACCGTTCAGGGACAACTAGTGGACTTGGGCCCGGTGCGCAAAAAACCTCACAAAGCGGCAATTTTGAATTCTGTCAACTCCTGCTAGTGTGTTTGGGCATGGGAAATATGGTAATGCCAACCGCATCCCCACCATCTATGGCTTTCCAGCTTTGTCCCTCGTTGGTGTGACTGCATTGTCCCCTACGGAGCGAAACCCTAGATCCAGAAATGACCGTAGACGGAGGTCACCGGGCAATGGACAGGAGGGAGAGGCCCCCCCCTAGCTAAAATCCCACGTCACGAATCCAACGGAATCGACTGTTCATCGATCGGAGGCCTGAGCATCGATCTATGGCGATTTGCAGGTCACCTCCATATACCGTTCAGGGACACGTAGTGGACTTGGGCCCGGTGCGCAAAAAACCTCATGGAGCGGCAATTTTGAATTTTGTCAACTCCTAGTGTGTTTGGGCATGGGAAATATGGCAATGCCAACCGCATCCCCACCATCCGTGTCTTTTCAGCTTTGGCCCTCGTTGGCGTGACTGCATTGTCCCCTACTGAGCAAAACCCTAGCTCCAGAAACGACCGTAGACGGAGGTCACCGGGCAATGGACAGGAGGGAGAGGCCCCCCCTAGCTAAAATCCTATGTCACGAATCCAACAGAATCGACGGTTTGTCGATCGGAGGCCCAAGCATCAATCTATGGCGAGTTGCAGGTCACCTCCATATACCGTTCAGGGACACGTAGTGGACTTGGGCCCGGTGCGCAAAAAACCTCATGGAGCGGCAATTTTGAATTTTGTCAACTCCTAGTGTGTTTGGGCATGGGAAATATGGCAATGCCAACCGCATCCCCACCATCCGTGTCTTTTCAGCTTTGGCCCTCGTTGGCGTGACTGCATTGTCCCCTACTGAGCAAAACCCTAGCTCCAGAAACGACCGTAGACGGAGGTCACCGGGCAATGGACAGGAGGGAGAGGCCCCCCCTAGCTAAAATCCTATGTCACGAATCCAACAGAATCGACGGTTTGTCGATCGGAGGCCCAAGCATCAATCTATGGCGAGTTGCAGGTCACCTCCATATACCGTTCAGGGACACGTAGTGGACTTGGGCCCGGTGCGCAAAAAACCTCACGGAGAGGCAATTTTGAATTCTGTCAACTCCTCCTAGTGTGTTTGGGCATGGGAAATATGGCAATGCCAACCGCATCCCCACCATCCATGGCTTTCGAGCTTTGGCCCTCGTTGGCATGACTGCATTGTCCCCTACTGAGCGAAACCCTAGCTCAAGAAACGACCATAGACGGAGGTCACCGAGCAATGGACAGGAGGGAGAGGCCCCCCCATAGCTAAAATCCCACGTCACAAATCCAACGGAATCGACGGTTCATCGATCGGAAGCCCGAGCATCGATCTATGGCGATTTGCAGGTGACCTCCAGATACCGTTCAGGGACACCTGGTGGAATTGGGGTTGCAAAATTTTATTTGCATGGAGTTGGTTTTAAGAATGTGATAGGATTATGATAATATATGTGTGTCTTATGCATGTGAAAATCCATGTAAGGAGTGATGAATGAACCAAATATTCATGATGTAAATGGTATATGGATATAAAACTTAGTGTGGTATGCATAACCCATGAATTTTATTTCCATTAAGCTAGTTATGAAAATGAGCTAAGCTTGTGATAACATGTGTGTATATTGTACTTGTGAAATTCCATGTTTGGAGTGATGAACAAAATAAAGACATAAGATGTAAAGTGTATACATGGATGTAAGAATCAATGTGACATGCATAACCTATGAATTTTGGTCTTTAAGGGTGCATATGTAATTCTAGTTGGGCATGATTGTATGCTTGTTGCAAAAGAGAAGTGGAAATGTTGTTAAGGTTGGGCATATGCACTTAGGGTATGTAGCCATGGCTAATATTGTCTTCAAGTTCTAAATGAGTTGATTCAAATTCCATGACTATTGTAGCATATGCACTAGAGACAATATATTTCTTATGGAGTAGTCCTTACAATGACAAGAAAAATATGTTATGAGGAGAGCCCATCTAGATTTGAATGAGATATCAAATTCAAAACAAGTACTCATTATGGACAAGTGTTTAAATGTAACTTTGACTTGTTGTGTAGCATCGTGTTATTAGGAATGTTAATAGGTGTGTGTGATCCATGCAAGGTGTTACATCTATTATTGGGCATGGTACTAAGTTGTGAGTGGCTTTAATATATTCCAACATTACACCCTAACCCTAAGTTCCTGCCATTTGAAATACACCCTAAATCAACTAATGGGACATACCAATATTTGAAGCATTCCTTTCTATTAAACTTTCTAGCACGTTTCAAATTTTCTTTTTTGTTTTGGATTATTCAAGGCACTTTCATTTTTCAAAGCCTTGGAAAATGAAAGTGTGTTGGCTACTCAACTGTCCATATTTTACCAATGGTTTATGTCCATTGGACATGGATGCTTCAAGTGAACTTTGCATATCCAAGAGCATGAAGTTGAAATTAGGCCTATGAAAACAATGAATGGAATCAAGTTGGCTTTATTGATAACCTATCGCATGTGTTTGTTGTAACATAACCACCCTTTTTATAGGAGTTAATAGCTTTCAAAGCCTTGGCAAATGAAAGTGTGTTGGCTAATCAACTGTCCATTTTTTACCAATGGTTTATGTCCATCAATCTACTGATATAGAGAATTAAAATAGAAAATAGATATGAGAGCTGACTTTAAAACCCCAAATGGCATATGAAACCTCAAAATGTAGATTGACTATTTTTTTAGCAATCAATTTGTCAAAAACTTGAAATTGACATATCTCAAAAATAGCTCATCCAAATCACATGAAATTTCGTAGGAATAAGAATTGTACTGAGATGAACAACCTCTATAAATTTCACATCACTTTGTTACATGGATTTGGATAAATTGACCACTGTAACCTACATCCAATTTGTATTTATCTCGATATCAGTGCATCCATGTCCAATGATTTTTGGTGTAGAGATGTACTATATTGAAGGGAACAGGCACACAAAATTTCAGCCAAAACTGATTTGTCATTTGGGAGAAAAACTCCATTGTCACCTACATCCATTTGTCTTTTATCTCGATATCAGTGCATCCATTTACTCTGATGTTTGGTGTAGAGATGTACTATATTGAAGGGAACATGCACACAAAATTTCAGCCAAAACTGATTTGTCATTTGGGAGAAAAACTCCATTGTCACCTACAGCCATTTGTCTTTTATCTCGATATTGGTGCATCCATTTACTCTGATTTTTGGTGTGGAGACGTACTATTTTGAAGGGAACAAGCACACAAAATTTCATCCAAAATAAAAATTTTCATTTGGTAGAAAAACTCCATTTTCACCTAGTTATGCCTCTAGTTATGAGAAACCCTAGCTTCAGAAACCACCGTAGACGGAGGTCACCGAGCAATGGACAGGAGGCAGAGTCCCCCCCCAAGCTAAAATCCCACGTCACGAATCCAACGGAATCGACGGTTCATCGATCGGAGGCCCGAGCATCGATCTATGGTGAGTTGCAAGGCACCTCCAGATACCGTTCAGGGACACCTGGTGGACTTGGGCCCGGTACGCAAAAAACCTCACGGAGGGGCAATTTTGAATTCCGTCAACTCCTGCTAGTGTGTTTGGGCATGGGAAATATGGCAATTCCAACCGCATCCCCACCATCCGTGGCTTTCCAGCTTTGGCCCTCGTTGGCGTGACTGGATTGTCCCCTACTGAGTGAAACCCTAGCTCCAGAAATGACCGTAGACGGAGGTCACCGGGAAATGGACAGGAGGGAGAGGCCCCAACCTAGCTAAAATCCCACGTCATGAATCCAACGGAATCGACGGTTCGTCCATCGGAGGCCCGAGCATCGATCTATGGCGAGTTGCAGATCACCTCCATATACCGTTCAGGGACACGTAGTGGACTTGGGCCCGGTGCGCAAAAAACCTCATGGAGCGGCAATTTTGAATTCTGTCAACTCCTCCTAGTGTGTTTGGGCAAGGGAAATATGGCAATGCCGATCGCATCCCCACCATCCATGGCTTTCCATCTTTGGCCCTCGTTGGTGTGACTGCATTGTCCCCTACTGAGCGAAACCCTAGCTCCAGAAACCACCATAGATGGAGGTCACCGGGAAATGGACAGGAGGGAGAGGCCCCCCCCTAGCTAAAAACCCCGTCACGAATCCAACGGAATCGACGGCTCATCGATCGGAGGCCCGAGCATCGATCTATGGTGAGTTGCAGGTTACCTCCATATACCGTTCAGGGACACGTAGTGGACTTGGGCCCGGTGCGCAAAAAACCTCTCGAAGCGGCAATTTTGAATTCTATCAACTCCTCCTAGTGTGTTTGGGCATGGGAAATATGGCAATGCCAACCGCATCCCCACCATCCGTGGCTTTCCAGCTTTGGCCCTAGTTGGCGTGACTGCATTGTCCCCTACTGAGCGAAACCCTAGCTCCAGAAACGATCGTAGACGGAGGTCACCGGGCAATGGACAGGAGGGAGAGCCCCCCCCCTAGCTAAAATCCCATGTCACGAATCCAACGGAATCGATGGTTCGTCGATCGGAGACCCAAGCATCGACCTATGGCGAGTTGCAGGTCACCTCCATATACCGTTCAGGGACACGTAGTGGACTTGGGCCCTGTGCGCAAAAAACCTCATGGAGCGGCAATTTTGAATTCGGTCAACTCCTCCTAGTGTGTTTGGGCATGGGAAATATGGCAATGCCAACTGCATCCCCACCATCCGTGGCTTTCCAGCTTTGTCCCTCATTGGTGTGACTGCATTGTCCCCTACTAAGCGAAACCCTATCTCCAGAAACCACCGTAGACGGAGGTCACCGTGCAATGGACAGGAAGGAGAGGCCCCCTCCTAGCTAAAATTACCCGTCACGAATCCAACAAAATCGACGATTCGTCGATCGGAGGCCCGAGCATCGATCTATGGCGAGTCACCTCCATATACCATTCAGGGACACATAGTGGACTTGGGCCCGGTGCGCAAAAAACCTCACGAAGCGGCAATTTTGAATTCTGTCAACTCCTCCTAGTGTGTTTGGGCATGGGAAATATGGCAATGCCAACCGCATCCCCACCATCCGTGGCTTTCCATCTTTGGCCCTCGTTGGCGTAACTGCATTGTCCCCTACTAAGCGAAACCCTAGCTCCAGAAACGACCGTAGACGGAGGTCACCGGGCAATGGACAGGAGGGAGAGTCCCCCCCCTAGCTAAAATCCCATGTCACGAATCCAACGGAATCGACGATTCGTCGATCGGAGGCCCGAGCATCGATCTATGGCGAATTGCAGGTCACGTCCAGATACCATTCATTAGTTCATTTTATCTTGCATGCGTATTCTCTCTAGAGCAATTTCAGCCGGCTTATCAGTGGTAAGTGATCATTCTATCCTGCAAACCCTAACCCTAAATTCAACTATAATATAGGGTAATTTTGCATGGAAGTTTGCATGCCCAGCTATTTCAGTAATTTTGAATAGAATACATATGAGGTAATATAGGGCATCTATAACGTCCATGTCTAGTGCCTTACAACCCACAGCTAGTGTTGGATTCTTGCTTAACCCATGTGCAAATATGCAACAATCATGCCTAGTGTTGACAACATTCTAATGGCATCAATATTATAGTCAAATATCAAGGATACTCAATATTATAGTCAATATTATTGCTGAAAATAATCCAAGGCCCCAATATACAAGACATGGATACACAGTTCCATGGATACCATCACACTATCATGCTTGTTTCTTCAAGGCATTATTCATGTCTCTCGATGGCTCAATGGTTTCTTTAGGGATAAAGGCATGGTGTTCTTCCTTGGAAATACATTCCCAGGGCCCTAAGACATGTACATATTTGAAAAATCCATTTCGAAAATCCACCTAATGGTACAAACATTATCATTCATGGTCCAATGATAATCTAAGGAGGCCACGTGTTGTTGGTGGAGGATACCTTCTTGTCCCTACATGGATAAAATATTCCTTTAGGGATCGAGGTTTAGGTCTCCTCCATTGACCGTTTCCAAGGCCATAAGACCATAATAGTGGGATACATAGAATAATGGATACCCATGCAACATTATGAGTTTTTCTTTGAGGCATTGTTGATGGTGATGCTGATGATGATGGTGATGATGCTGATGATGATGATGATGAAGGTGAAGGTGATGATGATGATGAAGGTGAGGATTATGATGATGATGATGATGAAGGTGAAGGTGATGATGATGATGAAGGTGAGGATGATGTTGATGGTGATGATGATGATGAGGATGATGATGATGAGGATGATGATGATGAAGGCGATGTTGATGGTGATGAGGATGATGATGATGAGGATGATGATGAAGGTGAGGATGATGTTGATGGTGATGATGATGATGAGGATGATGATGATGAATGATGATGATGAAGGTGATGTTGATGGTGAGGATGATGATGAGGAGGAGGATGAGGAGGAGGATGAGGATGATGATGAGGATGATGATGATGATGATGAAGGTGAAGTTGATGATTATGATGAAGGTGAGGATGATGTTGATGGTGATGATGATGTTGAGGATGATGATGATGAATGATGATGATGAAGGTGATGTTGATGGTGAGGATGATGATGAGGATGATGATGATGAGGATGAGGATGAAGGTGATGATGAAGGTGAGGATGATGTTGATGGTGATGATGATGATGAGGATGATGATGATGAATGATGATGATGAAGGTGATGTTGATGGTGAGGATGATGATGAGGAGGAGGATGAGGATGATGATGAGAATGATGATGATGATGTTCACGATGTTGATGGTGATGATGATGAAGATGATGATGATGATAATGATGATGATGATGATGGTGATGATTATGATAAGGATGATGATGACGGTGAGGATGATGATGAGGATGATGTTGATGATGTTGATGGTGATGGTGATGGTGAGGATGATGATGATGATGTTCATGATGTTCATGATGTTGATGATGAGGATGATGATGATGATGTTGATGGTGTTCATGATGTTGATGGTGATGATGTTGATGGTGATGAGGATGAGGATGATGATGAGAACGATGATCATGATGTTCGTGATGTTGATGGTGATGATGATGATGAGGATGATGATGATGAATGATGATGATGTTCATGATGTTGATGGTGATGATGATGAGGATGATGGTGATGGTGATGATGTTGAGGGTTCTTATGATGATGAAGGTGATGATGATGATGAGCATGATGATGATGATGAGGATGATGATGATGAATGATGATGATGTTCATGATGTTGATGGTGATGATGATGAGGATGATGGTGATGGTGATGATGTTGAGGGTTCTTATGATGATGAAGGTGATGATGATGATGATGATGATGATGAAGGTGATAATGATGATGAGCATGATGATGATGATGAGGATGATGATGATGATGATGATGAAGGTGATGAAGATGATGTTGATGGTGATGGTGATGATGTTGATGGTGATGATGATGATGAAGGTGAGGATGATGATGATGATGATGATCAAGGTGAAGGTGATGATGATGATGAAGCTGAGGATGATGTTGATGGTGATGATGATGATGAGGATGATGATGATGAAGGTGATGTTGATGGTGAGGATGATGATGAGGATGATGATGATGAGGATGATGATGAAGGTGATGATGATGATGAAGGTGAAGCTTTCAAAATATATAATTCCTATCTATGGATATTTTGTATGACCACATGAAATTCAAGTTTTTTAAGCTCCATGTTGTTTTTTGGGGAAATTATATTGCATTGTTTTCTCATCGGTGCAAGTGACTTAAATGATGGGATTTCTTAACAAAATTTTGAACAATTACAAAGAAGGGCTTGGCTTTGTACACATCGATTGTTTCAAACAACATTATGGAAAATTTTGCATATCAAGAACACAAAATTGACATATTCATAAGAAACATACATGGGGAAATTTAAATTATGATGCATACCTCATCATGCTAGATCCCACCTATTATCATACAACAAAGCCCTCCGGATCATCTCTTATAACAATGGTCTCCATTAGTCTCTCGTGCTCTGTATCCGGTAAGAAGTAGCGTACCTTCAATGAATTTCGGCTAGGCATTGTTCGTACCTGGAGGTTTGTACCAATGATTAAGTTGATAAAGTGATACACACTTGCACCTGGTTTGTAATCCCTGTAAACATATCCACTCTTCTTTCTTGCATTGTTGTCATGTGTAAGGTATTCACCTTTAACAACCATAGACACAGTGGGGAAGTGGTTGTTTTCATCATCAGTCATGGACATAATGAGGGTTTGCTTTCCCTCTATACAGCGTGCCAACCAGTAATCACAACCCCATTCACTATCTTTTGAGGCAACCACTGCGTATATGTGTCCTACATAGTATGATTGTAGGTATATGATCAAATATTTTTCGTGTGATACAAGGCCATTAATGTGAGTTTCAAAACTACACAAATTTAACAAAAAAATGTTAAGGAAATGCATCATAGCAGGTTGTACAAGGTCTGATACATGATCAAAATCTATAGAAATAGATGATTGGTCTTCTTCCAACGGAGTTAACTCAACAATTGCATGCTGATCAAGTGGAAGTGATATGCGATCCCATCCATCAACCCAATCCAATGATTCACACACATCCCAGTCACCATCACAGCAAGGCGGGAAAAAACAAGCGAGTTTTCTGGTCCAAATTTCAAATACTGGGTTATCAGAACTTCGAACCGAATGAAAGCCACGAGTGCCAGGAACAGTCTTTCATTCCCATGCATGTGAACAATCTATGTCTACCACCTCCCAGAAAAATCTCTCCACATGTCTCTTTCTTGTGGATTCTACTCGCATAGCTGATTCCTCTCCCATTACTGACGTGCACCACCTGACTATAGATTGAGCTTTTCGAATAGTAGATATTGTAGATAATTTCAATTCCTCTCTTCGTAGGGCTGTTTTGACACATGCTCCGACTCCATCATGCTCTCCTTTACCATGCCCAGTCTCAAAATAGTTCCACATATGTGGAACTTTGTAGTTTTTATGCAATGAACACAACCATTGAAATATGCGTGCATTTTTTAACTGACCAGCACATCCATCAGACCAAATCCAGTGTTGATCCATCTATATGTTCCTACCCTTCAAATGATCATAGAACATGATGAAACAATGACGTACATAGTGGAAGTCATGGCACCTATCATCACTTATGTAGAAGTGATATTCCTTTAGAATTTCTCTTTGCTCTTCACTACTATTCGGGCCATGCCTATATGTGATATGCACCATCAAGGAAACCTACTCAAAGTGATAATACTTACTTTGGATCTCATTTTGAGGTTGCAGAGTGTAGTTCTCGGCAAAATCAACAACTAAAAGTATAGTACCACGAGGAAACGTATCTCTGCATATTCTAAACTTCTCATCCTGCCATCGTGCCAAGTGGACATGCCGAACATATTGACGTGTCTTTTCAATAAATTCCTTGACGAAGACACTAACTTGTACCTGTTGACACAAAATGTTCTCAATATCAGGTTTTTTTGTAAGTAAGGAATGAAATGCAACTGTTCTGAACATAATTTTATAAATACATGCATGTACTTGAGATGTCACCAATTGTATTTTTTTGCTTTCTTTCCCTGGGACTATTTCATAGCTGATATATTTGAAATTTTTCATGTCTGTAACCATATTCCCAAATTCATTGTCTCCAGTCTTGTGCATACATTGGCTCAATAATGCCATTCCAGCACAGTTGGAGCAAGTTCCATCCAAACAGGATTTTGCATAGTAAGTTTGCCCCTCAGGCCTATTGCACATGATACTATGAATGAATTCTCTTGATGAGGTCGGTGGTATTGTCAAGGAGCAATCCTGAACATGGTTAGTATGCAACACACGACGAATGTACAAAAATGTTTCATAGTAATATTCATATTCTACATGGTATCTACAACAACAAGTGTTACGAAGAGTATTTATTCTAACATACCAAGGCTTACATTTCTCAAAAGATCTTTGCCCCAAATTCAATTGTCTATGTTCATTCCTAAATTTCTCGTATAGTTCTGTCTGTGTTATGTCAAGAAAATGCTTAATATGTGGTTCATAGTCCTTTGAACCCCTTCTCAGTTTTAGTACATCCTTCTGGTTTGAAGAAGGCCTTGTGTGATCATGCCAAAAACCCTGCACTAGTCCCTTTACTGCATCAACTAGCTTCATGTCACGATGTGGCAATCGACCAATAAAGGCCCAAAAATATGTCTGGTCGGTTGCGTCGAGATGTTCTCTTCTAATAGAATACCTACGGAGGGTTTTTACATTCAAATTAACTAGTTTAGATGTAGGCTTGAGAAAACCAAGGACCCTGGTGTTCTTATTCACAATTGCTTGTGACAACACATGACGAGTTGCATTGCGGTCCTTTGACCGTGTGTTCTTACCAATTTTACCAAAGGAATCTACTAAGCTTTTAACTATATGAGAACTTGGTCCATAAGCCTTTATCATCTTTATCCCTAACGATTTCCTAACAATATTCATGCCCCTAGATTTTAACAATGATAAAAATAATCTACATTTATCTCCATCACATTTAGAATCAAAATATTTATTTAGTATCTGTCGAGTTTGATAAGCAATACTACGTTTGGATAGCGTACCTTCAATGGAATTGAGGTGTCCTTCATCAACTTGTATACGCTTCGGAGTTCTTCGACGTGTGCTTTCTAATGGAGGTAAGGGGGTTGGATTTCTATCATCTAGTGCATCAACAATACGCTCTGGGGTTTCAGTAGCAACTTGTTGTCCTTCACTCTCTTCTTGGTAGTTGGATGGTGGAAGTCCAACATCCTCATCGATGGTCCGATTGATAATTGCTTCTTCAACAGTAGACTCCATGTACACTGCCTCTTCATGAGCTTCGTCTTGAGATGGTACCTCTAGTGAATGCGAAATTTCTTCTTGTGTTGGATTAATAGGATGAACCGTTGTATCATCTATAATTGGATTTGGATTAGTTTCCAAAGAAAGCCTTCGATTCATCATGTCTATTCTTTTCTTTTCTTTCTCTTCTTCGATGACTTCTTGAGGTCTCTTCTTCCTTGCTAATTTTCTTCCTCGGTTACGTACATTCCCCATCACCACAATGATCAATGTCAATATACTTTGTTTTTGTTGCTCCTCAATTACAATCTTCCAAACTTTTAACTTGCTTTAATATAACTATTAATCCTTCAATATACTTCAATCTTCCTTCTCAATTGTTCATGTTTCCCATCAAAACAACAATGAATGGGAAAATTTAAATTAGGTTCTCTTGAATAATAAGCAAATGAAAGTTATATCCACCATCACCATGAAATGACATTGAAGCTTGATATCTTATCTTGAGTGCTCCTCAACCATGGAAGATGTCCTCAATGTTGCACCTGCATAACAAAAAGAATGATGGAGATGGTGTAGATTGTGAAAATTTTCAAAGAAAGGCTCGTATTCTTGAAAGATATCGCGCGGTAATTCCAAATTTAGAGAAACACGCAGTGAAGATGTTTTAACAGTCTCATAACGTGCACGCGATATGTATAACAAAAACGCGTACACGATATGTATAACAAAAACGTGTGCGCGATATCGTTAACCACATTTAATGGGGTGGGTGCACGGCTAAACATAATCAACTTGTATAATAATATTTCACGGCTAATAATCTAATCTAATATATTTCACGGGGTGGGTACACGGATTGCTTCCATAAAATGATCAATTGATAAATTTCATATACATAGTTTTAAAGAGGAAAGGAAACATGAGTAGATTGCTTTCATAAAATCATCAATTGTAAGGTGTTTCCCTACTTTTTAATTGTTTTGATATTAAAAAAGTATGAAGAAATCTTGACACTATTATTCCATATTTAAATTTAAGGATATATAATATTTGTTCTTGTCAAAGGAAAAAAGATAATCATGATACTCAAATTATTTTATGAATTTCTTTTATAGAATTTTCAAAAACAATTGTAGATTTGAGTTCCTTAGTGAAAAACTACAAAAGCTTAAATGGAAGTCTTGACAAAAGAGATATTGTAGGAGGACATAACTTTTGCTAAGGTAGTTATATGAAACTAAATCAATGTTCCAGGCCTTTGATTTGGCATGACATAACTTTTGCTAAGGTGGTTATATGAAACTAAATCAATGCTCCAAGTCTTTGATTTGGCATATATTATATATTTTCACCCAAAGCTATAGCCTTTACAAAATTCTTTGTTCAAAACCTCACGCAATTCAAGAATGGAAATGTGGTTGAACATACAATGAGAGGAACAATGTGGGTTACAAAAACTTCATGGACATGTGGTGGAACATACCATGGGAGGAACAATGTGGGTTACAAAAACTTTATAGAAAATGTTTGCGAATTTGAAAGATATAAAGTAGACAAGTCATCAATTTCAAGACTATGTAATTAATAGTAACTGGATGAGGTATTGTAAGAGGATTTTACTTGTTATATACATGGGCTATTTGATTAGGAGATGTAATTTCATAAAGAGACTTAGTTCACTATGTTTAGCTTTTCTTGATGATGATGATGATGATGTTCATGATGTTGATGGTGATGATGATGATGAGGATGATGTTGATGATGAGGATGATGATGAGGAGGATGTTGATGATGTTGATGGTGTTGATGGTGATGATGCTGATCATGTTGATGATGGTGATGATGATGATGATGATGAAGGTGATGATGAAGATGAGGATGAGGATGATGATGATGATGAGGATGATGTTGATGGTGATGCGGATGATGAGGATGTTCATGATGTTCATGATGTTCATGATGTTGATGGTGATGATGATGATGATGATGAAGGTGATGATGAAGATGAGGATGAGGATGATGATGATGATGAGGATGATGTTGATGGTGATGAGGATGATGAGGATGTTCATGATGTTCATGATGTTGATGGTGATGGTGATGTTGATGTTAATGGTGATGAGGATGATGATAATGATGTTCATGATGTTGATGATGAGGATGATGTTCATGTTGTTGATGGTG
This sequence comes from Pseudotsuga menziesii, assembly GCA_001517045.1. NCBI lineage: Eukaryota > Viridiplantae > Streptophyta > Pinopsida > Pinales > Pinaceae > Pseudotsuga > Pseudotsuga menziesii. Next base: position 23,803 of record LPNX011063704.1, read on the forward strand.
ATGATGATGAGGATGATGATGATGATGTTCACGATGTTGATGGGCATGATGACTGATGATGATGAGGATGATGAGGATGATGATGATGATGTTCACGATGTTGATGGGCATGATGACTGATGATGATGAGGATGATGAGGATGATGTTGATGGTGATGAGGATGATGAGGATGTTCATGATGTTCATGATGTTCATGATGAGAATGATGATGATGTTCATGATGTTGATAGTGAGGATGATGATGATGATGTTCATGATGTTGATGGTGATGAATGAGGATGATGATGATGAAGGGGATGTTCATGGTGAGGATGATAATGACGTTTGTGATGTTGATGGTGAGCATGATGAGGATGAGGATGATGAAGGTGATGAAGGTGATGATGATGATGAGTATGATGATGATGAGGTCCATGATGTTGATGGTGATGATGATGATGAGGATGATGTTGATGATGAGGATGATGATGAGGATGATGAGGATAATGATGATGTTCATGATGTTCATGATGAGGATGATGAGGATGATGAAGGTGATGATGATGATGAGGATGATGATGATGATGTTCATGATGTTGATGGTGATGATGATGATGAGGATGATGTTCATGATGTTGATGATGATGAGGATGATGATGATGTTCATGATGTTCATGATGTTGATGATGATGATGATGTTCATGATGTTCATGATGATGATGATGATGAGGATGAAGGTGATGATGATGATGAGGATGATGATGATGGTGTTCATGATGTTGATGGTGATGATGAGGATGAGGATGATGTTCATGATGTTGATGATGATGAGGATGATGATGATGTTCATGATGTTCATGATGTTGATGGTGATGATGATGATGAGGATGATGTTCATGATCTTGATGATGATGAGGATGATGATGATGTTCATGATGTTCATGATGTTCATGATGATGAGGAGGAGGATGATGAAGGTGATGATGATGATGAGGATGATGATGATGATGTTCATGATGTTGATGGTGATGATGATGATGAGGATGATGTTCATGATGTTGACGATGATGAGGATGATGATGATGTTCATGATGTTCATGATGTTCATGATGAGGATGATGATGATGTTCATGATGTTCATGATGTTCATGATGAGGATGATGAGGATGATGAAGGTGATGATGATGATGTTCATGATGTTGATGGTGATGATGATGATGAGGATGATGTTCATGATGTTGATGATGCTGAGGATGATGATGATGTTCATGATGTTCATGATGTTCATGATGATGATGATGTTCATGATGTTCATGATGATGATGATGAGGATGATGAAGGTGATGATGATGATGA
>LPNX011063731.1:0-10511 GCA_001517045.1 Pseudotsuga menziesii
ATTAAAAGTTGTAATCTTTTCATAGTTAATGGTTTTCTTTCCTATGAGCATATTTTACCCATTAACTTATTTATTTTGTGTCGCAAGTTCCTATTGCAGCCAGTAGAAAGACATCACCTAGTTGGATGGTTGTCTGAAATTCTTTTGTAAGTCCTTGTTCACTTTTCAGTCATGTCTGTAAGATATTGAGTGGAAGACATTACAAGGGATTCATTGGTGTTGTCGATATCTGAATATGAATCAAAATAGTTGTGTTTGGTTTTTCTCATCTTTCCATTACATTTTTGAAACTTAAGAGTTGGGTTTTTAGGTTTGTTTAACCTACAGGAAGTAAGTTTTGAGGCGAATAACAACATTCCACCTCGTTAATGTTGGGGTTTTTAAATCCTTCTTTTATAATGAAATATACAATGGCTATATAAATATTTTGGGTATCTTTTCCAGTTTCCTTACTTGTTTGACTATATTGGGAAAAGCCCTTATTTAAAGATTCTTGAATGTGTATTCTACTTCATTATGGATGCGACTTGCATGGTTAGAAACAATATATTGACTAAAATAACGGTCCTACTTGTATGTCGTTACTGTTGTTTACTTTTAACATAAAATTGGTAGAGTTGTTCCCAACTATCTTTTTCTCTATAAAATGTAATAGATCTATTTGCCTAGGGTTTAGTTTTTTAGTGAAGAATTACACTCTTATTCAATTATCTAGCCATTTAAAAGAAAATTACATTGGTTTTCCTAAGGTTTTATTTCCAGTCAAGAACTATGCTCTTATTCATAACTGAATATGTAATTACTTATACATTTACTCTTTCACTCATAATCTAATCCTATTTTTAGAAAAATAATAATCATCCCCAATCTTTAACTTGTTTAATCATTCTAGTGATTTACATAGATACACTGTAAATAAATGAGTAAAAGTTTCAGGATTACCTTCCATGTTATTTGTAAAAAATAAATTAAAACATAACTTATATTCATAACGAACAAGTGTTTAGTTTACTAGAAAAAATATATGCCTCTAATATGGAAATCAAAAGTTAACAACCATGCACCACCCAACCTTAAGAGCCTCAAAACTTTGTAGTATGCAAGACTTCCACCCCCTTTCCCAGAACCCTGAGTTTAAATCTTAGATCCTACAGCTCCAAGTTGCCACTAGTTAAAATAGAGAGACTTAATTATTCCAGAACCTAACACCTTAATATGCCCACTAGTTGTTCTATTTCATATGCTAACATCTATCAAATGTCCTCTGGTAGCTCTGTGTTATTTCGCATTTAAATCACTTAGATCCTACACCCAATGGTGATCTCTCACAACTCTCTTTTCCTTTCTTTCTCTTTTCTGCATGCCAAGTTTTTCTTCCTTTCCTAGGACTTTTAATAGCTAATAACTAACTCTCTCTATTACAGGACACTTGTTTTCGTAAATATGGTTGAGGATTTAGTTACTTCTCTAAACTCAATTTTCTGTCAATTAATTGCATGACTGCTTAACCTCTGTATCCAATTTAAAAAATTAATAAATAAACTTCTATAAATTATTAATTTATGTTACATGGGTAAAACTTCAAATAAAAATACTTTTAAATGTTACGAGGTGTATTACAAAATATTCCACTAGGTTGATAGTAACAACATTTAAAAAATCAAGTTGTAGTAATTTTCTAATGGTCTAAATCTAATGCTATCAATTTGTTTGATACTGGGACATGAAATTAATTTGTGAAAAGATTTATATTGTGTATATATGTTATTATAAATAAATAAAGTTTGTGTAACATGATACACGGTCTTGAATATATCATGAAATATTCGTGAATTATTTGGGTATGGATCTCCTAAACTTTTATGTGAATATTTCAAACGAAAGCTGAAATTGAATGTTACATGGTTGCACAAAGAACCTCAAATATTAGATTACTGAAAAGATTCAAGGGTTGGAAAAACTAAGTAGAAGTGAACTGGCATTGTGGATTTTGGCTTTCTCGTATGTTAAAGGGATATATTTTAGAATTTTTCAATGAAAAATCTTCACTTCTTTCGTGACATTTAAAGATATATGTTTTTTAGTAAAGGGTGAGTAGTTAGATGACAAGGGTAATTAATTTTTTTCTTGACAAAGTTGATTTGAAATTGATAGTTATATGATTTTTCATTAATTTTAATATATTCTTTGTATGTGGAAAATTGGAGGCATGAACTTGTAGGGTCCTTTTAAGGATAATATTTTTTCATTATTTTTTTTTTTTAAGAGGAAAATTGAAGTCATGGACTTGTGAAGCCTTTTTAGGGATAGATCTTATTTTGAAAAATCAGGATTCTAAAACATGGAGAGGTTCTTTTGGGCATTGCGTTAATGTTTTTGGGTATAAAATGTGTAAACAAACTTACTAGCCATTTGAGTTTAATCTACTTTCAAATAGTTCAAAGCGCCCCTCAATAAGACGTTTTGTGAGAAAGTTATGTATCCCACAAGTTGATGCATGGTTTGACCACTATAATACCAAGTGGATGCCATGTCAAACTAGCTCATTACTCACATGTAAAGTTAGTAATGCATAGAATTTTAGAACTGTTAAAAGTATCTTAAATTTAACCCTAGTTTAAAGTGGGGGCATGTAGAAACTCTAACCCTAGAGTATAAGAACATGTTCAACAATGGGTAGGTTTATTCATATTGTATTAATTAACTATTCTGTAAAATAGGTGATATTTTTACAATGTTTACTATAACTCAATAGTGATTCCATCTTTGTTTCTATTTAAGAACAAAATTGCAAAGCATATCCCTCATTTTCCTATTGGGATTTCAGACATTGATTTGCACATCCCTCTATTAGTGCTTCTAATCTAATTTACTTGATTAGGATATTCATCTGAAATAATAACAAGTACAATAATACATCAAAGATACATAAGACACACAAGACACATAGCTTTTCATCAGCGAAACCATAAAGGAGAAAAACCCACAAACTTCCTTAGAATACTGTCACAAAGACAAGATCACAAGATGGAATAACCCAAGAACAATATGTCTTTTGCAACTCTTTCTCTTCCTACTCATTGTACTCTCTCTCCTAATGCGCACATGACAGAGTGAATGAGTGTGTGTCAAATGCTAGAAGGGAACCTCCCTATTTATATTCTTTCGTTGAGTAACTAACTCAACTAAATAGGTCATTCGGGTAACCTTTGGGTCCGACCTACCTAGGAATACACAAAGTACATTTTCCTTTATTTAACCTGGGGACTATTTTCCCAACTTACAACGAAGGGTTTACCTCAATGAAAATACATAATGATGACATCTCAAAATTAGGGAAACAGATCTCTGATGAGGGTGCAACAATATACAATAGTAATATACATCAGAATATCTTCCGAAGTTACAATTAAAACAATACTCCCTATTAACTAGGAAGGTATTCTCTCGCCACAATCATGAACACATCTGGTCATTGTCACTGTTTCCATTATTCTCTTCTTGTCCAATCCATTGCATATATCTATCATAGGAAGTTTATATAGAGCCACCCCTTTTTCATGTTGGGTGTATACCTAGTCCTCATCCAGTTCTTCATCACATCTTCGAGCAAGCCATCATGTAGGTACATTCAAGGACCTTATTTACATTTCCATTGCAATAACCTGCATTTCCTACCTTCTTCTATTTGTATCTATATCATCTCTTTTGTCCTACACACAACAAAACAAAACACACGGAGCTCACCCCAAATGCATACCATCTGTTTTCTATCAATATAGGAACATGTCAGGATTTCACCAAGACAATCCTACATCTACCACTATGTGAGAACCGCCCAGGAGCACATCAAGTTCATTACGTCTCTCCATGGTCAACCTACATTCTACCTGCAAAGGAGAACTTCCCAGGTGCACACCAAGTTCCTTGTGACCTCATCATCAAAGGAATGATTACATCTAAGCAACTTGTGTCCAGGACTATTTTACATTCAGACAACCTTAGGGACTTATTATATTCGAATAACTTATGTACCACATCAAGGCTCATATTTACATTAAGAGAATCCACATGTCTTATTACATCCGAATAACCTGCGTACCACACCAGGGCTCGTATTTACCTTCATACAACCCGTCTTAGGACTGATTATGTCCGAGTAACCTAAGTATCACGTGAGGGATCATATTTACACTCAAAAAACCTATAAGACTGATTATGTCTAAGTAACCTTCCTACCACTCCAGGGCTCTTATTTTCACTAATACAACTTGTCTCATTTCTCATATGAGATATCATGCATCTGCGTCTTCTAGTCTCTTTTTATTTCTAGCATAGAATCACATTAGGACTGAATATGTCCAAGGATAACCTACAAGCTTTTCCATGACTTATTAGATCTAAGGACAACCTACATACCTCATTACATATGAGCAACCTGCGACCTTCACCAGGATTTTACTCTCGGACAACATATCTCACCAATTATGCTAGAGCTCATCACTGCCTCTTTCGAGGAGCCCCATTCTGGATCACACCAAGTGTTTCTATGAAGTACTAGAACTTCACTCTAGCTAAAGGCTTAGTCAACACATTGGCTATTTACTCATTCGTTTTCACTTACTGGAGCTTCACCGCTCCTCTCTGCATCATACAAAAATGTAAGTAAAATCAAACAAATATGGTCGTATCTTTTGAAATCATACTACCTCACAACTATCCAAGCAAGTGGCCACATATTCTTCCTAGGGTGTATTCAACACCATGCATGACTTATTCCTACTAAACTAAGAGATCATACTGGATCTCAAACTAAAGTAGCAACCCAAAGAGCTCTTCCTATTAGTGGAATTTCTTGCCCAATCTAAATCAACATAACCGTTCAAGTTAGTCTTTTGATCTGCATCATACTTGAACCCATAATTTGTTGTACCCTTTAGGTACGTCAATACATGCTTTGCATCAACCAGGTGAACATGTCTCAAATCCATCATGAAATGGCTTAGTGTGTTCATATCAAAGCATATGTTCGGTCTCATATTCGCTAGGCACATCAATGAACCAATCATCTGACGATATATTGTTGCATCAACTGAATATGATGAAGAATCACACAGAAGCTTCAAGTTTGATTCCATAGGGGTGGCCATTGTCTTGTGGTCGACCATTCTGAATCTCTTCAAAATATCCACTGCATACTTTCCTTGACTAAGGAAAATCCCATCCGCATTCTTCCATACAACCATGCCTAAGAAGTAGTGTATCATCCCTAGGTATTTCATCTCGAAATCAGTAGCAAGTGTTCAATTTGAATATTCAATTAGTTTGTCCTCTCTTGTCATCAATAGGTCATTGAAATACAATAGGAGCATCAATGATCTTCTTCCTTCAACCTTGAAGTAAAGGTTGGAATCCTCTTTACTCTTAGTAAATCCTAGACCCATCAGTAAGTTGTCCATCCTGTCGTACTATGTCAAGATTCTCAAACTCAGAGATCTTCTGCAATCACTCCCTCTGAAGCAGATAACCATCCTCCCTCTCAATTTTGTACTCTATGTATCGAAACATTATGTAGTGGAGTGATATTTAACTTCCACTGCTGCTAATATTTTATGTATCTATCTCAGGTCACTATATACCAAGATCCTCTATCTTGAACTTTGTTCTTGCACCCATCTATGAGCTTGTCGTCCTCTATAGGCTTCCATATTTAACCTTGTAGCAAAGGTTAAGGTCTTCATCACTCTAGGTGATATTCAAGCTCCTCATGTAACTGTATGTCCTATCCCATGGGTGTCTTCTAAGATCGTACAAGGCCTTCTTTAATTTTCAGACATGATTCTTCCTGTCATGTGTCTCGAATCCTAGTGTTTGTTCCATGTACACTTCCTCCTCGACTACACCATTCAAGAATGGTGTCTTTATATTAATATGGTTTATATCCCATCTCATGACTGCATCCAATGCAAGTATAGATCTAATGGAAGTGTACCTCGCTACTGGTGCAAATTTCTCCTCGTATTTTATGCCTTCTTTCTATGAGAAGCTTCATGCTACGAATATTTCCTTGTATCCCTCGATACTGCCATTTGTTGCATGCTTGATCTTGTAAATCTACATGGAATATACTAGAGACTTCCTTTCATGTATCGCAATCACATCCTAAACATCATTATTCTTGACCAAATGGTACTCTTTTATCGTAGTCTCCTTCCATTTCTTCTTGGCTACTTCTTCATAGTTGGAAGGATTTGCATCAACGATGTCACTCAAATGTGCCACATAACTAGAGTGTTCCGAAGGCCTATTACTTTATTTAGAAGCCTCGTCATCATATTCTTCATCTTGGATGATTTCTCATGACCAATATCGTATTCACATCTTGAGTTGGATCTACCATTCTCTTTATNTTCCCAAGGCCTATTACTTTATTTAGAAGCCTCGTCATCATATTCTTCATCTTGGATGATTTATCATGACCAATATCGTATTCACATCTTGAGTTGGATCTACCATTCTCTTTATATTCTTCTGAAGCTCTTTCTTCTTCCATAGTGTCTCTAACGTGTGGAGCTCCAGGGTCTTATTCTAAATTGTCGTCACTTGTTCTTTGGAACGATATACAATTCAATTTCATTTTCATGATTAGAAACATTTCATTATTTCCAAAGCATATTAATATAATTCATCATTATATAGTTCACACAGTCATGCAACTAACTTAGCCAATGCTACAACATTCATCCATGTCTTGTATACATATGGTAACTTTCTAGATTCCTTCCATATCTCCTAGTTATGTCATCAAGGAGGTTTCATTATAGATAAGTAACAATGGAATGATGTACAACACCATAGGATAATTTCCCATCACATCTAAGTCAGTAGTATAAGTGCAAACACTCAGACATGCATAATTGAATATAAACATGTGCAAAACCAAACAATATCATTTAAGTAAGTAGATATACAAGAAATGAAAATTGAACACTTATCTTGTTTGTTTGGTGGGTGGACTCCCTCGTGATCCTTATGTCTAGAGTATTTGATAGTGTGTACATTCACAACTGTATTCCTTCTTATCCGAGTAATGATATGGATAAGAGTATGATATTCATCTTTACAAGTATAATTCATATTCCTCATCACTTGAGGAATATTCCTTTTCTTCTTTGACTTCTTATTGAATGAGCCTCTATCTTTGGGATAGACTCTGGAGTAGTGTCCCTTCTCATCATAAGTGTAGCATATAATATTTATGGATTCTTTTTTTCTTGTGTTGTGATGATGGTCCTCCTTCTTTCTATGATTTCTTCTAGTGTGGACTATGAGAGATTGATCTTCAATTGAGACCATCTTCGACCCTCTTTTTATAAGTCGAGCTTCTTTGTGTGTGCATTCTTCCCATTGTCTGTTGAAGGAGAGAAACTTCCTTCTTACACACATTCCTTGAATGAATGAATCCCATGATATTGGGAGGTTATTCAAGGCGATCATAACAATCTACCCTTATTCCACATTCTCTTCGACTGCTTCAAGTTGTTCCTTGATTTGAGAAACTTTTGTGAAGTAGGATTGTATGGTCTCTCAGTCCACATTCTTCAACTAGTTCCTCAATCTCATCTTATGATTAATCTTCTTTCCTCCAAATAACTTTGTCAAAGCATCAAACACTTCCTTTAGTGTCTTCAAGGATGACACCTGTCAGATGAGATGATCCTTAATATAATTTGCAATGATTCTCTTGGCCTTAACCAAGTTCTTCTTATGATATCCTTAGCTTCATCTCCTTCTGACTTTGGAACTTCCTTACTGATATATCAATACAAGTCATTTTATTCAAGGATCAAGGAGATCTTATAATTCCATGCTCAGAAGTTGTCATCTTCCCCAAGCTTATCATCAAGCTGGGTGTGATGAGTCATTTTGAAATGAGAACCTCAAATGGAAAAGCAAAGATTTAGATCTTACCAATTTTAGGTGACTGACCTCGTTCTGGAGCTACCTGATCTAGGGTTTGTTAGAGAAAACCTAATTTTCCAAACTTGGAATTTCAAAATTCTGATTGGATAGGTAGACTCGCCTCTTTAATGCGAGTTGTCAAATGTACTCCTTTTCTGAAAACTATGGTGGGAAGCCTCTAAAACTTGATGTCCTGGTTTCTTCCCGCAGTGTCTCGCAGTGTCCCTTAGTCAAAAATTGAAATTCCACATAATGAGAAACTTATTCCATATAAATATGTGCCCACCTATGGCGAGTTTGATGGTCTTCCTTTTTCAACTGTTGGGTGGAGGGAAGCGTCCGGAACATGAAACCCTAGTTTCTTCAATTTCTTCTGCAGACTTGCTTGGTCTTGTTTCTTCTATATCTCCAAAGTTTCTGATCCTCAAGGTCTAAAAATTCGTCCTGAGGTATCATGTTATGTCTTTTTTCGAAACCCATAGTTTAGAGTAGAATTGGATTCACCAAGTGGGACTTATGCTAAGTCTCCCAAGGTGACTTATCTGAGGACTGTTCAACACAATGAACTTGCATGGACTTCCATGTGTCACTGTTTCACCTTCGGGGTCTCAAAGTTGGACCACATAAACTATAGTACATGCCCTATCTTCAACATCTTTCTAAGTTTTATTTGGACCTTCCTATCCCTAAATATAGAAATTCTCCCTAGGTCACCTATTTATGACTGTATTCTAGAGGAGGATGGATCCCTTATTTAGAGGAATCATATCTCCTAAAGTGTAGCCCATTTGTGGCTGAAACTTGCATAAAATGTACAAAAATATTTCATCTTCGTCATTCCAAAGTTTCAACTTCTGATCCTTCCCCAATATCGAGTTATAGAGAAAGTCCTAATATGACTAGATTTTGTCTTATAGGGTTTTCAAGCATGAAACCCTAATTTCTAGTAGCTTCCATTGTAGCAGTATTTCGACTGCATAATGTCATCTTTCATATTGGCTATGATACCATGTTAATGTTTCTAATCTAATTTACTTGATTAGAATGTTTATCTGAAAGAACAACAAGTACAACAATACATCAAAAGATACACAAGACACATATATTTTCATCATGGAAACCATAAAGGAGAAAACCCCGCAAACTTCTTCATAATAGTTATGTCACAAAGACAAGATCACACAATGGAATAACCCAAGAACAATATGTCTTCTGCAGCTCTCTCTATTCCTCCTCATTGTCCTCTTTCTCCTAATGTGCACTTGAGAGAGTGAATGAATGTGTGTCAAATGAGGAGGGCACCTCCCTATTTATATTTTTTCGTTGATTAACTAACTCAACTAACTAGGTCAACCAGGTAACCTTTGGGGCCGACCTACCTAGGAATACACAAAGTACCTTTTCATTTATTCAACATGGGGACTATTTTCTCGACTTACAATAGAGGATTTAACTCAGACACCATACATAGTGATGACATCCCGAAATGAGGGAAACACATCTCCGATGGGGGTACATCAATATACAATAATAATATACATCAGAATATATTCAAAAGTTACAATTACAACAACCCCTTCAACTTCTTATTAGGCTTCCCCACATTTAGTTACTTAGGGTACATCTCATGTTCATGGTGTGTTCTTGTTATTGTTGTATTTTGTTTTTTATATTGTTAGTTCATATTAATATTCCTATCATTATGCTTATAATATTACATTTAGATAATATTTAAACATGACATAATGGAGAATAACCATAACCACATGGTGGTGTTTTGTAGTTTTAAAATTTGTTTTGATGCACTATTTAGTGAAATATCCTTGGTAATTTCCAAATCATATTCATATTAGAGTAGTTTTATTTAGGGTTTTGTGGGATATTTTAGGGTCTAAAAATCAACATAAAGAGTGTAATGTCAAATCCTAGTTGTAGCAGATGGGTACAATAGTGATCCAAAGGATGAATTAAAGGGGTTATTTGCAAGATGAGAAGGATGGCTCTCTAACACCTCTTACTATATGGAGAAATTGCTAATGTTAGTTCTAGAGAGCAATTTTGCACATTTCAAGGAGTTTGACAACTCTAACTTAGACCTTGTCTCTAACAGGAAACATGAAGATAGGGAAGAGCCAAAGAATGAAATATAGAAATAAAGACCAAGTTCTAACGTGACATCTTCAAAGACTATGTTAAAAGTAGAAGAATAAGTGAACATCAAGCCCTACCAAGGTGATATTGATGTTTTAAAGTTGAATTAATGATTGAAATAATTACAAGACTACTTAGTGTGCATAGCGTAAGAGAAAGCCATTCCCAAACTTGGTGATTAATTCATAAAAAAACACTCTAAATAGAGGGTGATCCACTAGCAGCCACATGGGCGATGTTTAAATCCCTCATTAAGCCTAAGTTTTACCCCATTGGGAATGAAAAGGACCAGTGGATATATTGTCACTTCTACAACGATAAGAAATGGGCAGATTGTGCAAGAGTACACCAATGAGATTAGAAAACAACCCATTTCCCCAGACAATGCCCCAATAACT
>LPNX011063731.1:10916-94906 GCA_001517045.1 Pseudotsuga menziesii
AGCCTTATGGAATATCACTTATTGGCAGGGAATAATTTCCCTATGCAATCATAAGGAATTATCTCCAATGTAAGGGCCCAATTAGTCCTCGTGTTGTTTGGAATAAAGAATCCATCTAGGTTATGGCTCAACGACCATTATGATTATTTAAATAAAATTATGTGGATGCCGAGGAATGTTTTTGCAAGATGGAGATACAATATTATCCTAAATGTTGTGTGCAATCTTAGATTAAATGAAATATTTGATCGACTCTAAATGATTCTTACATATTACAACTTAGAGGACTAGAGTGGAAATGAGATCTTTTTATTCACTTGTATACTTTAAGGTCAAAGTCTTTTTGGAAGTTTTAATTTTTGACCAATTGGTAAATTTCACCCTAATGGAGATGGTGGTCTCTGGCAAAATATGGTTTGGTTTGGTTTTGATTGTTTTCTCAGCAAGCATAATCTGATCATATGCTTTCGCCTTGTCTTTGGATTGCTTTCTTGGTGCCATTTCACCCATTAATACGAATAATAAAAATAACTAGAATGGAATAATTGATCATTTCTCGGTGCTTTCCCATATTAATATATATAGTAGTATACACACTTGTGTATATATTGTGTATACTCATATTGATACATATATACAAGTATATACACTAGCATATATACTTGACTACATATATACCCATATATACTAGGGTATATAGTAGCATATACTCTTATATACACTAGTGTATATAGTGGTATATAAATAGTGTATATGCTTGGTATATACTCTATATATTGGGGATTTCACCTAGAGGAGTTAGGTAGCCTTATGTTAACAAAAATGAAAAGTAACTAAAAAAAATTTAAAAAAATTAAAACCACCATAAATCAAGCACCAAAAATGATCAAAATTTTGTAAGCCTAATATTTTTAGATGTGTAAAAGGTTTAAGTTGAAAAGTTTACACCTCCAGAAATTTGATCTAGGTACTCATACACACTAATGTAGATGCTAAAATTTATAGTGTATATACCATATATATTAGTAACTTCAAAAAAATTATCTAAAAAGTAAGCCTTTAAAAAAATGGAAAATAATATTGTTATAATAAAATAAACTATTATTATAATAAAATAAACGAGCGTAAATCACTGAGATACAAACATTTTCTCAAATTTTAAATTTCAAAACACTACTTTTTTTAATTCACCTCGTAGTTAATGTGGAAATGAAAGAATCCTCCATGATCAGAAATTAAATAATGAAGTCAAAATTGAAAGTGTCTCGATAAACGCCGAGCTGAACAACGTTTTAAGTGTGAATATGAATTTTTACGGGTGGGAAGTGAGAGAGTTAGGAATTATATATATATGAAAAATATTGTTGGTTTTATATAAATCAAATACATAATCGACAAATATCGAGAAAGTGTATGGGGACAGGTATATACCTTATCATTCAAATTCGAACACTAGTCTTTAGTCTATTGGATTATTTTAATGTGTGTCAGTAGTGGCCAACAGCTTGCTATGTCCATTCCTTTCGTGATTGAATTATTTATCCACAATAGTCTTTAGTCTTTGGAGGGGCTGACAGCTTGCTATTACCAGATTCCGTTTAAAAAACATAAAAAACAGATTCCATGCATCCTTCTCATGTATGGATTATTTTAATGTGTGTCCCATGTAGTGGCCAACAGCTTGCTGTAAGCAGATTTCGAATATGAGAGCAAATATCGCTGGGACCGCATTCCTTCCGTAATTAATTGAATTATTTGTCCACAATAAAGTCTTTAGAGTGTCCTATCATCTATGTACGGGATAACAGCTCTCTATAAGCAGATTCCCATAAATAAAATAAAAAACAGATTCCGTATTTATAAATGGGACCGCGTTGAATAATCTCCAGAGTAAAGTTGGTCATTTGCATTCGTATTCAAAAGCGACGCAGGCTTCTCATGGATGGGACAACTTTTGTTCAGCGTTGGAATTATGGGAAGTGGCCCACTCAAATCATTCATTCCAATGGCGGTGACAGAAAATTTTAAAATTTTATTGGAGTATGGAATTATTTGGAGTGTTCCAAAGGAGGTGACAGAAAATGTTAAAATTTTATTGGAGTTATGTAATTATTTGGAGTGAGAAGTGGATGATTCATATCATTCATTCCAATGGAAGTGACATAAATGTTATCATTCCAATGGAGGTGACAGAAAATATTATATGTGTAGTAATACATGTTATCATTTCAATGGCCGTGATAGAAAATATTATGTGCAGTAAAGGTTTGGTTTTTAAATAAATATGATTACTTTTTACTTGCCTTCTATGAAAAAACTTAAAACATAAAATTTATTTACAACACATAAATCTTTATAGATTCATCAAGATTTTTTCCATTATTTTATTTAGTTAACCATGCATTCCCTTATGCACTAAATCCTATTCTCTTTGAGTGGAACCCACCAAAAGGTCCCTTTAACTATCATTTTAAATTCAACAGATCTTGGCTGGAAAATTCTGACTTTATTAAATGGTTTCATATCTGGTGGTCAAATAATTATGAGTTAAATCTTTCCTCTGGTATTGAGGACCTCTGCTCGACCCTTAGGAACCTCAAATCTGATACTAAGTGTTGGATTAAGGATAAGTTTGCCAGTGTTCAAAAGGCTTCTTACCATCTAGACTGTGATATTGAGTCTATCCTCTCCTTTGGCATTTTAACGAAGGAGCAAAAGGCCCAGCTCTCACGTCTTAGCGCTAAAAGATATAGCATCCTTGAACACTTCCAGCTGACTTGGCAACTAAAGAGCAGACTCAAGTGGGCCTTACAGGGGGACTCAAACACTAAATTTTTCCATACATTTGCATTTGGTAGAAGGACACAAAACATGATATGGTCCCTGGAAGATGATTTGGGTAATGTTATTATGGAAGAGGGACCTTTAAAGGAACTTGGTAAATCTTTTTTTGAGCACACTTTCCAGGATGAGGGTCTCACCTGCCTGGACCAACAACTTAAAGTTATCTCCCTCTTTCCCAGGGTGATACCTGATGAGCACTCCTCTAGCCTTACTTCACGGGTCTCATTAAAGGAGATTGAGCACTCACTTAAGTCTTTTAAAAAAGATCGTAGTCCGGGACCAGACGGGTGGCCGGTGGAATTCTACTTATTCTTTTTTGATCTTCTTGGCCCTACCCTGGCTCAGATGGTGGATTCTACTAGAATTTCTGGGCACATCCCCCCCTCCCTGAACTCCACCTTTATTACACTTATTCCAAAAAAGGACAATCCTCGTAGCTTCGATGATTTCCGGCCCATCTCTCTCTGTAACCTTCTTTACAAACTCATTGCAAAAGTCATTGCTAGTAGACTGAAACCCTTTCTTGATTTGGGTATCTCACAAGAACAGTTCGGTTTTCTAAAAGACCGTCAAATAACTGAGCCTATTGGTATTGTCGAGGAAGTACTTCACTCAGTAAAAATCAAGAACTCCTGTGCATTTATTCTCAAACTGGATCTCACCAAGGCATTTGACCGTGTTGACTGGACTTATATCCAGCTTATCCTCATACAGATTGGTGTCCCCTTTCTCACTGTCAACTGGATCATGAGCTGCATCTCATCTGTTAACTTTGCTGTCTTGATCAATGGGACCCCTACCAGTTTCTTCCCTGCCTCTCATGGAATTAGACAAGGCTGTCCTTTATCCCCACTGCTGTTTATTTTGGTCATAGAGGGTCTCAGTCTGCTTATTAAAGATGCCAGGAACAATGGACTCATCAGGGGTATTAGAATCTCGCCTTCTCTTACCCTCTCCCACCTACTCTTTGTGGATGATGTCATACTCATGGGTTCTGGTACCCTCCAGGATTGGCTGGCTTTTGAGGCACTCCTTGACACTTTTTGTAAAGCATCGGGTATGAGAATTAATTCGGATAAGTCATGTATGCTCTATCATAATTTTGATGATACCCGTCTCAATGATTTCAAGGCTGTTCTGCCCTATAAGATGCATACTCTTCAGTCTGGTATCACATATTTGGGATTCCAATTAAAGCCCCTGAATTACAGAGTTGCTGACTAGTATTGGTTACTGCACAAATTTGAGAAGAGGATTAATCATTGGGCTTTTAAATACTTGTCCCTCGGTGGGAGACTTGTACTTGTCAATGCTGTCCTCACCAACATACCTGTTTACTGGATGGGATTAGCACCTCTTCCATGTACTATTCTCCAGAAGCTCAGAAGACTTATTTTTAATTTTCTTTGTGGTTCTTCCGACTCTTCATTCAAATTCCATCTATCTAATTGGAATGATCTTTCAAGGCCTAAATCTACTGGAGGTTGGGGCATTAAAAATCTTAACTATTTCAATCAAGCTCTACGGTTGAATGTGTTCTGGAAAGCACTCCATTCACATGGTCTCTGGTTCCAGGTACTTCAAGCCAAATATTTAAAAGGAGGGACGTTTGTGGATTGGCTTCGGTCCAAATCTTTTAGCACTCGCAATGTTTCACTGTTCTGGCGGGGCTTTCTTCAGGTATTACATTTGATGGGTATGCATCTGTCTTGGCAGGTTGGTAATGGTGAATGTATCCTTCTGGGGACCGATCCGATTGTTGGATTAACAGCTCCATTTTCTTTCCCAGAAGATCTTAGATCTTACCTAGAAGATTTAAATATCTGTACCCTGGCACAGGCGCACAATCCTTGTTCTGTTGACCAGCATTACTGGTATTCGGCATCAGATCTTGATCTTGGTGGCTTTTATGCTTCGATGTGGAATGATTTTATTTTTGATCTATATGCTGCTGGCATTCGACTATCGGATAGCTCTGATAAACTTGTGTGGTCTTTTAATAAGAAAAAGGACACTATAACAGCTAAGGAGGCATACGACTGTATTTGTTACTCCTCGTCACATCTGGATCATGTGGCTGTCCATCCTCCTGTTTGGCATAAGGCTCTCCCTCAAAAGATTTCCTGTTTTATTTGGCTTGTCATTCATAATCGAGTCCTCACTTGGGATAACCTACAGAGGAGAGGTTTCTCGGGCCCTGGTATTTGCCCTCTCTGCTGGTCAAATGAGGAAACGATCGTCCACTTGTTCTCTCACTGTTGGGTATGGAAATCTGTCTCAGATTTTTTTGTGGATCATTTTAACATCAATGCATGTATCACTGGCATTTCTTTAGATGTTATGATACAAGGCTGGATTGACAACATTCCAAGAAGCTCGCCTACCTTCCTGCTGCTTTTCTATATGTTATGGATAGTTTAGAAAGCCCGTAATAGGGCTGTATTTGATGGGGAATTCAGGAATGTGCATGGCATTATTCAACAGATTATGTTGGCTATTCAATCACCAATATGTGGGGCTGGTACCAAGAAGAGTCGAAGTAGGATTATCGGGCCTACTCCTGTCAAGCACTTCCCTTGTGGCTTTATTGATGGTGCATCCAAAAACAAAATTGCTGGTGCTGGCATTTGTATTTTTCTTAATGACTCCCACTATCTCGAATTTTCGTTGGGAGTTGGACATGGCACAAATACCAAGGCAGAGTTGCTCAGTCTCTGGGAACTCTTGCGCATATCTCATATGATGGGGATCCCTATTGCTCAGATTTATGGTGATTCTCAGGTAGTCATCAATTGGGCAAAAGGATCGACTGCCCTCTCCCCACCTGAACTTGTTCATTGGTGCAGGGAGACTAAAAAACTAGCCTCTAGCTTCCAGGACCTGTCATACTATCACATATATCGAGAGCACAACAAGACTGCTGACCGTCTATCTAAATTGGCACTTTCTCTTCCACAAGGAAAAGGCTGCTTTATGGAATTTGATGAGAATTCCCTGGTATTTAAAGATTACATTCAGCTCTTTTGACCATGTTATTTTGAGGCCTTCCACACTTTGTGGAATCTTGGGCCATACATGTACGTTTCTGGCCAGTAAGGGTATTTTATCCTTCCCGCAGCTGTACTTACTAGTAAAGTGCTTCTCTTTAGAACGCAGAACAGAGTTTTATTGGCTCTCGATCAATGTGATTGCACTGACAGTCCTCATCACATGATGAGACAGTCTTCTGATGGGTATGTTGGGTATTTCGTGCCTTTCCTCCTGATGGAATATCTGGGTGGGCAGTCATGTGAAGGCCACATGTGGTTGATGTATGTATCAATGTCTTTTGATTCAACTGAATAACAAGGACATATTTTTTCCTCTTGAAAAAAAATCGTGCATAGGTGGTCTTTTGATTCATGAATGAATAACAAAGGCTGGTATTTTTTCCTCTGAAAAAAAATCGTGCATAGATATTGAGTACTCAAATCATTCATTCCACTCAAGGTGGAATAAAATGTTAAAATTTTATATTTATAATAAATATGTGTTTTTTTAAATATATATTTTTTATGTTTGTTTTTTAATAAAAAATAAATTTAAAATTATTTCCAATTTATAAATAGATTAAGATTTTTTTTACCATTTTATTTAATTAACAAAAGTTATGAGATGACAATGTCTTTGACTTTGCCACCTTCTTTGTTTGGGAATAACTGCCAACAACTTTATGCTAAAGGTGTTGGGAAATTTATGAAGGTCAATACTAATGATTTAGTTGAGAAGCAATTGTCCTATCATCAATTTGATCATAAAGTCACATAATCTAGTGAAAAGATATGATTTGTATTAAAACATATTGTGACAATCTATGTTAAAATTGTAACGAGTTTCATGTTTATTGTACATCATGTTTTATGATTATCATAAACATTATTAAGACCAAATATGAGCTCATCCATGCTTCCATTGAATCACAAGGCCTCTTTATCAATGTAATTCCCCCGTCTTCCTCCATTGCCACAACATTTATCACCCATTCAGTGTGTGTATACATAAGAATCATTACCAGAGTTTGAACATCTCATCCATACAAATTTTCAAATTAAAAGTACAAAATTTCTTCACTATTTTAAATAATTAATTAATAAACTAACATTTTATAAATGATATAGAAATTGCTTTCCACCTTCTAAACCTAAATAAAAAATCTAAATCTATTTTTTTTTATTTACTTCTCTTTGACTTAAAGACTGCTCATATTTATTCAAAGACAATCAAACCTATTCTTACTTTTTATTAAAATGAATGGTTTGAAATATCAAGTCCTTTTCCAAATTGACCTAAAATACAACATAAATAAGTTTGAGCCTCAGTGCACTATTAATTTTCTAACTCTAACCTGCGACTTTAATAGGCCTTCCATTGATCTTGCATAGTTCCCGATGAGGGAAACCAAATTTAGGCACTATAGTCTGTATCCCAGTGATGCATAAAACGAAACAAGGACCTCATTACTTCTTTTATTAATGGACTAATACAAAATCTAATGAATGTTCCATGCACTGGCAAATTTAATGTATCCCTGTGCTCGACATTGAAGTCAACACTTACATGCCACTAGATGTGTTATTAGATTTTCATAAACATTTTAAAACTGCAAAATCCATTGAAAACTGATGTTAGTTTCGAAACGACGAGGAAGGATAAATACAAATTGCTAATACCATCTACTAGATATTGCATCACAATCATAAAATTAATGAGCTTTCACACTTTGTATTGAATTTTACAACGATCCAAACTTAATATTATGATTGCACCAACATTACGACGATCTAGCATTAATATGACGCATCCCACCTACAATAAATACCACAACCTTTCACGATGACATAGGCACGCCACTGATTCCTAGTGATCTGAGTTCCCAGGCGCATGTCGCAGGACAACAGTTTGATTGAATGAATCGAGCACTATTATGGAAGAAGCATATAAAGAATAAACAAAGCAGGAAATGCACCACACAAACAGAAAGTATACGAAAAGACAAAATGCAATAATTTGAACCAATCTCTGCTATTCGATTACTACTGTGTGATGCACAATACTCTTTTATTGATTGCTTGTTTTCTTGCATATTGTAACAATAGTGTACATGCTTATATAGAATGCTCAGACGTTTGGGTGACTACCCGTTACGTTCAGTTACAAAGGAGTTAGAACGATTCAGAAGTTAAACCGTTATAGACGACTGGAAGACAGAAACACATTCTCGCGTAGTCTTGTCGAGATGTTCAAGTCGACGCTGCATGTCGAGATGCGAAACATGTTGAGGTTGTGTTGAGGTTCGGACTTGTCAAAGTCGATGATAAACTTGTTGAAGTTGACAAACATGCCAACTGCTGAGTGGATCATTCATCCTTCCTTAAGAAACAATGGTTCCCATTGTTTGCTCGTTTAGGTGAGGAAACTTGTTGGTGAGTTCAATAGCAGACTACCACTTTCCTTGTGTTGGGAGTTGTCCGGATTTATCCACTTGAAACAAGGGAATGGAGTTTGTCCTTATGCACTAAATCATGCACATGTGATTAATGGATATTGACCACTCGAATCAGTCATTCCTCTAAAGGTGACATAAAAAGCTAAAATTTTATATTTATGATGTGTTTTTATTATATATTTTAATGTTTACTTTTTAATAAAACATCAAATTTAAAATTGTTTCCAATTTATAAATCGAGTAAGGTTTTTTCCATCATTTTATTTAGTTAACAAAAGCTATGAGGTGACAATGTCCTCAACGTTTCCACCTGCTTTGTTTGTGTACAACTGTCTACAACTATTTGTTAAAGGTGTTGGAAAATTAATGGAAGTCAATATGAATGATTTAGTTGACAAGCAACTGTCTTATTGTCAATTTAATCATAAAGTCACATAACCTAGAGAAAAAATATGATTCGTATCAAAACATATTGTGACAATCTATGTTAAAATTGTAACGAGTTTCATATTTAGTGTACATCAATGGAAAATCCAAAAATAAAGAAAAGGAAATGAAGGGATAAGAATGATAAGATTTCGAGTGGTAAAGAGAGCCTGGGAAGTGGAGTCATAAAGAACGAAGGCAAATTTTCCAAAGAGATCTCTGATGACCTGATTTGTAGGATAAGGGCTCTGATCTCTGAGAGTCCAATAGGCTTCTATGAAAATAGGCACTTCATTTGTTGTTTTGTTGAGACTGTATCGTTGCCTCAACATCGCTACATTATTCAAGAAACCCTCGAATATGCATATTCTCCTGTCATCGCTACACACCATGTTATTGTGTGAAAATCTTTTCACTTGTGCTTGGAAAACTTGTTCTTTACCTCAAGAAGATTATTTGAAATCACAATAGCATAAAAATAATAACAAACAAGATTTTTGTATTCGATATTTTTGAGAAAAAAACCATTTTATACAAATATTAACTCCAACGATAAACGAAACTAACCATAGGTGATTGCACCAGTCCACCATTCTTCCCAACTTAAGCCAGGGATACAAAATGTAAAATTTTAAACAACATTTTGTCATAAAACTTAGCGTCTGCCTAGATGGCATAATATTGTTCTTTATAAAGGCCAAGTTGAGATCGATTGGATGCACTCACAGTTGGCCCAAGAAAAGCATTGTAAAACATCACAGAATCACCTCTGCATACACGATGCCCATGATACCTTTGCCTTCGAGCTTGGTCGAGGAGGAGAAAAAAATAATGTAATGAACAGAACCATCATAACCAAGAAATGGCAAGAAAATCACTTGCTCCTTTGATGGTAACGATAATTTATTTTAGGGTTGTTATCATGACCATTTCTAGGAGTTGTCCAATTCATGCCCATTCATCTTGTCGAGACGTGTCAAGTTGAAGCAGTGCAAGAGCCGAGCCACTGCGAACTCTAGAGAAGGTGTTCCCAACGGGTAACTCCTCCAATCGAGGACAAGATTGGATTATATACCCAAGTGTATAAGCGATTTGGTAAATAAAACTAGCTTTGCGGAGTTGATCGATTTCACCTTGAATGGCCAGAGACTTTCTTGGATGGATAGGCCTTTGTTTCTGCCGCGCTGGATACATGTTTGGCCATGTACAAAGAAAGTGTTATACAATGGCAGCGTTTAGTCTCAGCGTTTCATAATAAGAACAGGTAAAGACAAAGAAGATGTGCTTGTCGTAATATATCTGGATGGTCCTCCTCCCCGTCATAAAGAAGTGGTAAGGCAGGGACGCAACCATTCGTAGGGATCTGGAGACGCAACAGTTCGCAGGGAAGGATGTAGGGTGAGAGGCGGGCTCTCGGTAGTCAAACTATTTCGAATTCAAATTTCAAATTTTAAACTCAATTGCATGGTATGTAGGGCGAATAGATGATGGTATGTACATGGATGCATCCGCGACACGATAATGGAAAGAGACGGTGAGACAGAAACCCAATAGTCCTTGACGGAGGAAGATTCAGCCGATAGCCGGAAGGGACGATTCGACGATTGCGTCTCCAGATCCCTACGAATGATTACCGTAAATTTCTTGCTCGTAAACAAGAGAGGCACGGAGGGTTTAAATATGTCAGAGCCCCCGTTGCAGTCATGTTTTGACGTTGACATCAGGCCAGACGATGGGGCAGAAGACAGCGACAGCAGCTGGAGCCGAAGTTTGCCGGAGATGATTCGTCGTCCGGGCGAAATCGTCGACTAGATAGACTATTCCATAAAGCATATGCCTGATAATTCTACTCCCGAAAAATGTGGAAAAAAAAATATTTTAAAAATCATCTATAAGAAGGCAAGACTTCGTATCTACCATCAGTAGACTTAATGCCAAAAGTAAGTATTGATGAGACTACATTTTTTTTCAGTGATTAAATTATTTGCCGGCAATAAACTTTAATGTGTCGTACATATTGGCCAACAGCTTGCATGCTTTGCAACCAGGTTAGCATGTCTCAGATCCGTCAGGAACTAGCTCCAGTCGTTCACAGAAAAGCATGTGTTTGGTCTTGTATTCGCCAGTCACACCAATAAACAAATCATCTGACAATACATCATGGCATTAACCGTATCAAATGAAGCATCACTGAATAACTTCAGGTTCGATGCCATAGGTGTGGCCATGGCCTTGTAGTCCATCGTCTCGAACCTCTTCAGGATCTCCATTGCATACTTCCCTTGTCCAAGGAAGATTCCATCCATACTCTGCCACACCTCCATGCCTAGAAAGTAGTGCATCATACCCAAGTCCTTCATCTTGAACTCGGTAGCAGGTCTCCTTCTTGCATCTTTAATGAGTTCTTGTTTTCATGTCAGGAATAGGTCATCGACACTGTAACAAGAGCATCACTGGTCTTCTGCCTTCAAACTTGAAGTAAAGGTTGGAATCCTCTTTACTATCAGTAAATCCTAGAGCCATCAGTAAGTTGTCCATCCTATCATACCATGTCGAAACTGAGGATCTTTTGCAGAAACTCCCTCTGAAGCGGAGCATCATTCTTCCTACTTTTCATACTCTATGTATTGAAGCATTTTGTAATGGAGTGACAAGTAGCTTCCTATGCTACTAATATTCTATGTATCCATCTAGGGTCACTGGATACCAGGATCCTCTATATTGAACTTTGTTGAAAAGTTCTTCTTGCACCCATCTGTGAGCTTGTCATCCTCTATAGGCTTTCATCTTCAATCTTGTAGCAAAGGTTAAGATCTTCATCACTCTAGGTGATCTTCAAGCTCCTTATGTAACTATATGTTCTATCCCATGGGTGCCTTCGGAGCTCATACAAGGCCTTCTTTAATTTGCACACATGAGTATGCCTGCCACATGTCTCAACTCCCAGTGGATGCTCTACATATACTTGACTCACCACTAGTGCAAATGTAGTATATTCCTTCTCTCTGTGAGAAGCCTCGTGCTACGAATATTTCCTTGTATCCCACGATGTTGCCATCTACTGCATGTTGGATCTTGTAGGTCCATATGGAAGACACCATGTACTTCCCTTCAGGTATTGACACCACATCCTAGACATCATTCTTCTTGAACCGATACTCTTGATCATAGTCTCCTTCCCTTTCTTCTTGTCTACTTCTTCATAGCTGGAAGGCTCTGTATCAATGATGTCACTCAATAATGTCACATAACTAGAGTGTGTTTGAGGCCTCTTTCTTTCTTTGGAAGTATCGTCATACTATTCTTCATCTTGGATTATTTCTCGTGCCCAAGGTGGTATTCATCTCTCGAGGTGGATCTACCGTTGTCTTTATATTCTTCTTTAGCTCTTTCTTTCGCTATGGTGTCTTTGACCCGGGAAGCTTTAGGTTCCTCTTCTAAATTGTCGTTACTTGTTCTTTGGAATGATCTACAATTCAAGGTCATTTGCATGATTAGAAACATATCATAATTTCTAAAACATATTAATAGTGACAAATATATGTCACATAGCCATGCGACTATATTGGCCAATGCTACAACATTCATCCATATCATGTATACATACAATAACTTCTAGATGCATTCTACCCTAATGTTATTAAGAGTGTGTACTAATCCTAATATGCCAACAAAAAGGTTTTAATCTAGATAAGTAGTAATGGAATGTTGTACAACATCATTGACTTCTTACCCATCATGTGCAATTCAGTAGTATAAATGCAAATACTCATACATGCATAACACATCAACTGAATATAAACAAATGCATAACCAAACAATATCATGAAATGAAAATTGAATACTTATCTTTATTTTTTTTGTGGGTAGACTCCTTCTTGAGCCTCCAGCTTCTTCATTCATAACAACGTCATTCTTATCCAAATGCTAAAACAAATAACAGGTTCTTCAAAAATTGAGTCCTTCATCTTCCTCATCGCTTGAGGGATCTTATATGAATCGTGAGATCTTGATCTTCAATTTCTCCCATCTTCTCTTCTCTTATTATGAGTCGAGCTTCTTCTTGTGTTCACTCTTCCCAGAGTCTGCTGAAAGTAATCGCTTCCTTTTGGCACACATTCCTTGAATGAATGAACCCCATGATCTTGGAAGTCCATTCAAGGTGGTTATAATAATATCTTATTCTTCTTCGATTTCTTCGTCACAACATTAAACACTTCCTTTTGGTGTCTTCAAGGATGACACATGAGGGATGAGATGATATTTAATATAATCTACAATGATTCTTTTGGCTCTAGCCTTAGCCTCATCTCCCTCTGGCTCTTAGAACTTCCTTACTAAAATATTGATCCAAGTCAATTTCTTCAAGTATCATGGTTTAAGTAAGTTTAAAAGAACATTGAAACTACTCAGATTGGTTTGTGTAAGGTGTAAGGTGTATTTTGATGAGTAAGGTCATGGCTGATGAGTCATGACAGTTCCACTTGTCGAATCCTACCAGTGACAACAAAATCTTGTAGAGCGAATGGTTCCCTGCAAAATCCAATCTAGTTAGGTACTACTCATATGGAGGAAGGAAACGACAATTCCACTCCCTAAAAAAATCATGAAATAAAAAGTAAAATCATGAAGAAAAATTGTTGTTATGAAATCTGTCAAATCCGTTGCTGGATGAAAAATACGTCCTACAAGACGTCAAAATCCAGGCCTTAATTTGTGATTAATGGATTTATCATCGCTACTTTATGTCTTATTTTTATCTCGCATTTCCGTGCAAGGCCAAAGGTCTATTATCTCGTTTGGTCATGGTCATGACTGATGAGTCATGACAGTTCCACTTGCCGAATCTAGCAGTAACAACAAAATCTTGTAGAGCGAATGGTTCCCCTGCAAAATCCAATCTAGTTAGGTACTACTCATATGGAGGAAGGGAACGACAATTCCACTCACTAATCTGAATTTCTGTCCTCGCGACTCGCTCATGATCAAATCAAGCGAAGCTCATGTCTTCTGCATCACTTTATGTTGTGTGAGGCCGGCCTAACTGCTCCAGGTCACATTATTGATTAGTCAGACGAACTCAAATTTTTGTTTCTTTCAGCTTTTTTGGGAAACTTCCTCGTCACTTGAATTTTGAGATGGGTGTCTTACGGAGCCGATACATTATGCACTTGCTCATGATTCAGCTGCTTGGCTGCTTTGGATGGCTATGCAATATTGCTTTAGCGCAGCTCGATTTAGGTGAGGGAATAACGGGTTCCGTTGGTTCTCCCGATATAGCAATAGCCTGCTTTGCAAATTTAGCCGTCTTCGTTACAAGCTTGTTAAGAGGACGACTTGACCTGGAGATAGGTGCCAGGGATGTTCTGGCTACCAAGCTAGTCCCTGGACGGAACAATCTGAGAGAGATAAATATGGGGTTCGGTCTGACCACCTGTGGCATTGATAAATTAAGAGAGGCTTCTGTTGTAATGCTGTCATACGACACGCCCATACCTTCCATGGTGCAATTCATGGAGTATTTCTCCCAGGCCTATAAGGTGCACTCCATTCTGCTTCAATGTTTTCCCTTAAAATCTAAATATGCTGACCTCCTTCCCGGGCTATGTAATTGCAAGAATCACGGTAGAGTATCTAAATGCAATTGCATTGTATTCTGGAATGTGGAAGAGATCGTAATGATGCTTGCTGATCGGATGCCAGGAAGGCTTAAACGGCTCTCCGATTCACTGTATCTACTGCCATCTCCATGGTGCCTAGAAACTGGCTGCCATGGGTTGAAACAGGGCGAGTTGTATGTGGAAGAGACTGAGGAATCTGGAAGGGAGATATGGACAGGTGGCATCCCGAAAGGAGAGAAGGCAGTTGACGATATATTTCAGTATATTGACAGCGGAGCCATGGAGCAACATCATTCTTGCATCTGCATTCCACTTTCTCCGCAAGGTTATGATCAGTGGACACAGCTGCTGATGAGATCTATGGGAGTCACAGGCAGGGACTTTGAAATAGAACCCTCTTTCGTAGTGCCAAGGGTAGCAGAAGTGCTACTCAACCTTCTATTAACTGGTTGGTTCAGAGTGGATGCCCTCTCAAGCGCTCTCGTCGCAAGAAGGGCGATAAGAGAGTATGTCGCCCAAGGAGGTGGTTTTGCTGCCAATGCTTTTCTGGCAGGTGCTGTCCTAAACGTAAACAATGATTGCTGCGTGTTGCGTTTTAGAGGTATTCTTTCGGGCACCAGAACCTTCTCGTTTATAATAGGGTGTACCAACTTTATTTGTTTAGTAGCTTGGGTTGTGCTGACTACTTTTCCAGGAAGCATTGGGAAATGGTATGATACACGTTCCGTTTCACCCTCTATACCTAGAATTGTTATTATAATGGTAGCTATCTCTATGGCTATGGGCATGGACTGTTTACATTTATATCTCAGAAGATCCAGTCGTTCTTCTGAAGAATATCGTCTGAGGAGAGATGTGGTGGTTTGGTGTGTGATAGCTTTAGAAGCGATGTTCATTTTATTGGGGAGCATAATAACAAGATTTCTAGGCATACAAGTTCGCGGGAGATGGTTATACAGTGCTTTGCATCTATTAGTTTGGATCAAGTGGGCGACTGGAAGTTATCTTTTAGGTGACCATCCACCTGTATACGAAAATGATCCCCGATATAACTATGACAATGGAATTCTAGTGTACTCTTCTGCATTTTGGTTAAATTCTATTTTGGCTGGAGTCCAATGTAATTGGAATTACTCTCTGTCCACGCCAAATTAAAGGGTTTTTTGTGCATATCAAATTAAATCAAGTGTCAGTGTTAATTTATACCTGCAAATTAAGTCAAAGTGTGTTTTGATAAGAAGTTTGTTTGAAGTGTATTTTCATTGTATATCTTATTACTGTTTTACTTTTATTATATTACTATATATCTTATTATTAATGTTTGTTTTAATTATATTATTTTATTCTATAATTTAGTTATTGATTATTTTTAATGTTTTCGTCTATGTGTAATGTTTTTTTCGATTTCATGATTTTTATTAGACATATGCCTTAATTTACTTTGAATTTCTTAAACATACATTTATGAAATAAAACTCTCCACTGTTGGATTCCTCTTTTGAAAGGCACTTTTCGAGTATTGAAGTCCCTCTCTCACTTAGTGTGCTCTCATGAGTTGGATTGGTGTTCCTCTTGGTGTATCTACTTGATGTGTAACTCCTATTTGTTATTTTGGAATGTAACTCTCATGCTTGTGTGTGTGTCTCTCTCTACCAATTAGAATTGCTTATGAAGGAATTCAATTTGGTTGTGTTGGCTAGTCACTCTTGTGTGTTGGTTCATTTTTTTTCTCTTATGCTTGTGTTTCGAACTTGTGGTTTTATTTTGATGCTATTTTTATGAGATCCTTGCTGAGCCTAAGCTCAATTTGAGTTACTTTGGAGCCACTTGTATTTCTCCTCGAGCCAGTGGAATTTCCCTAGATTGGAAGTGCTACTTTCCGTTGGGTTGTGGCTGGAATGATTTCTTAAGTGAATTTATGTTTAAGTGATCCCTTTCTTGTGGCATCATGGTTCCATATTAAGGGTGACCATTGCAAAGTGAGTTTTGTCTTGCATTGTGTTCACGTGAATCCCATACATTTTTTTTTTTTTAATCTCAGTGCCCTTCTTCTCTCACGTTTATGTTTGGCCAGCCATTTAAATCCCATATTCTTTCTTTCTCTCTGCTATTCTGCTCATAATGGTTGCAGACATTATCCAAAAGATGTCATAGATTACCAAGCTGGAGAAAGATGTCCATGATCTGAGTAGTGACTTTAGCAGAATTAAGGGCTTGCTAATAGATATTCACAACATGTTCCAATCTCGACAAAAGAGGCTCCCCGAGGCCTTGGAAAGACGTTTCGAAAAGATGAAGGATGCCCTTAAAGATGCCAAGGCTATGTTCCTTGAACCCAAGCCAGAGGGAGAGTGAGAGCAGCAGGGAGAGCGATAGCAAGAGCAAGTGTGTCGTCTCCCTTATCACTTCCTCTTGGGAAACTGCTCCAACCAGTCCTCCAAGAATAGAATTTGGAAGGAAAGATTTCTTGCTCTCTTTCAAGACCTTCAATGGGTTTTTCAACGTCCTTCAATACTGGGCAGATTGCGTTCTTGGCAACGCCTCCAGCAAAGTGCCGCCTTCTTCAACCTGTGCCTGAATCTGACTTCGTAGGATCGGGCATTCTTTCTGCCCGGTAGAAGCTGCAAACATGGCTGCAGGCCAACCCTCGTGACCCAGTGAGAGTAATCGGTGTACATGGTCCCACGGGCATGGGAAAGACATCCTTGCTCAAAATCATCTACAACACGTATAAGAAAGAGGTCAGTGATTTCTTTGATGTCATAATTTGGCTTACAACTTCTCCTAGCATTAAGATCGAACAGTTGCAGGCTTCAATAGCCGAGGCACTGAATCTAAATCTAGAAGGAAATTCTAATTCTGAGGAGCTGAAGAGGCAACTGAATGATTCTCTTCGAAGAGAGAGATTTCTTCTGATACTAGACAACATGGAGCAACAAATAGATCTTAATGCAGTGGGCATCAAAACTGGGGATGATAATGGTAGCAAAATCCTAATCTACGGTAGCAACAACAAAAACATGATTGAAAAAAATGGGATGAAGGGATTACTCCCTGATTTTAGAACCCTTACCCCAACATGAAGCCTGGGAGTTATTCAGAAGAGGAGATTTTACAAATGGAGGTGCTCCTGAGAAAAATATAGAGGATACAGCCAGAAAAATTGCTTCGGCGTGCGGAGGCATTCCGTTGATCATAAATGCAGTTGCTGCAGCAATATTGATCAGATTCAAAAACACTGATCAGGCTGAGTGGAGCAGGGCCTTAGCTTCGATCACAAAGGAAGACGCTTTCGTTCCAACAGATCTCGAGACCATCGACTCAAAGCTTTATCAACTGTTAAGATGGTGTTATGATAAATTGCCTGATGATGTTTTGAATATTTGTTTTCTAAATTGTGTAGCATTTGTCCAAGATAAAGAAATTGTTGTGGAGACGTTGCTGGAAATGTTGGAGGCCGAAGGTTTGCTCAAGCAGGATGCCTGGCGACGTTGCATAAATGAACTGGTAACAGTTCAAAAAAGAGTTCAAGAGAAATATAATTCTGTTTATTACAGTGAATTGTACAGGTACATATACATCAATGGATCAATTTTCAGATCCTACAATCGAGCTGTCGATCCTATAGTCAAGCTGCAGATCCTATAATCAAGCTGCAGATCCTAAAAGGATAGGAAACAACCATATACAGGATAGGAAAGAATCACAGAAAGAATAGGAAATAATCAATAACTACAAGATGGGAAAGAATCATTCCATATTGCAACACTCCCCCTCAAGTTGGTGCATAGATGTCACACATGCCCAACTTGCCCAAAAACTTTGAGAACACTCGACTTGAAACTGCTTTGGTGAGAATATCAGCCAACTGACCCTCTGATCAAATCTTAGGCAACTCCACGATCTCCTCATCCAACTTCTCCTTAATGAAGAATCTATCTACCTCCACATGTTTTGTTTGATCATGTTGAACCGGATTATGAGCAATATCACATGCTGCTTTATTATCACAATACAGTCGAATTGGCTACCTAGGTGGATAGCCCAAATTTGTGAGAAGAAGTCTTAGCCACAATACTTCACATACTCCAAGTGCCATACCTCTAAATTCAGCCTCTGCACTTGATCGGGCAACAACATTTTGTTTTTTGCTTCTCCATGTAACAAGGTTACCTCCTACAAAGGTGAAATAACCTGAAGTAGAACGCTTGTCATCGACTGCTCCAGCCCAGTCAGCATCAGTATATGCATCCACGCTTTGACAATCTTCACTTTTAGTGAATAAAATTCGTTTTCCAGGAGCAGATTTCCGATACCTCAAAGTGCGCATAACTGCATTCATGTGTTGCTCGCCAGGATTATGCATAAACTGGCTAACAACACTCAAGGCATAGGAAAGGTCCGACCTTGTGTGTGCTAAGTACATCAATCTTCCTACGAGTGTCTGGTATCTCCCTTTATCAACTAGTACCTGATCAGACTCAACACATAACTTCAATCCTTCTTCCACTGGTGTATCAATGGGTTGACATGCTGACATACCAGTTTCCTGTAACAAGTCTACGGTATATTTCCTTTGAGATAGAAAAATCCCTTTATCAAATCGTGACACTTATATCCTAAGGAAATATTTCAAGGGGCCGACCGAGGTCTTTCATTTTGAATTCTCTGGATAAGTAATCCTGTAGAGCCTTCCTTTCTTCGGGATCATTTCCTGCAACTACCATGTCATCCACATATACAATAAGTGCAATTATCTTACCCTACTGTTTATTCAAGAATAAAGTGTGGCCTGAGTTGGTCTGATGGTAACCAAAATCTTTCATAGATTTTGTGAACCTTCCAAACCATGCTCTCAGAGACTGTTTCAACCCATACAGTGACTTCTTTAATCTGCACACCTTTTGACTATGTGTTTCTGGTATCATGCATCCTGGTGGGAGTTCCATGTAAACTTCTTCAGTCAGCTCCCCATGTAGAAAGGCGTTCTTCACATCAAACTGTTGTAATGGCCAACCCAAGTTCACAGCAAGAGACAACAAGACTCATGCTATATTGATTTTAGATATAGGTGCAAATGTCTCTGTATAATCAATCCCATAAGTTTGGGTGTATCCTTTTGCCACCAGTCTCGCCTTAAAGCATTCAATTGCACAATCTGCTTTGTACTTCACAGTATAAAACCACCGACATTCAACCGGTTTCTTTCCTGATGAACGGTCAACAAGTTCCCAGGTTTTATTCTCCTGCAAGGATTTCAACTCCTCATTCATAGCGACTTTCCACCTTGGGCCAGCTAAGGCTTCCTACACATTGTTAGGAATAGATACAGTAGATAACTGATTTACAAATGACTGATTTGATTCTGACAAACAATGGTTAGACACATAATGACTCATGGGATATTTAACGTTACTAGAAATCTCGGGTTCATATGTGGGTTTAGGAATACCTCTGGTGTGACACTGTGGTAGTTGTCTTCTAGATGGTTTAGGAGCATCCTCAGCAAGCGATTGGCTTGGTGTATCAGCTGCTTGTGGTGTGAGAGGCTCGGACAGAGGTGGAGCCACAACTTCAGTTTCTGAGTGTTCATCACTACTTGGATCCAAAGTCAAACCACCCACATCCAATTCACCCAATTCTTGATTCAATGCATCAGAGAGTTCCCCTACTTCTAGGATGTGAACAACCAAATCTTCAAAAATGTGATCATCATAGTCTAGAGTCTGAATTTCCTTCTGGTACTCCCCCTGAAGTTCAGGATTAGAGGAAAAATACATCGATTCTTCATAAAAAATTACATCTAATGTAATAAACATTCATTGGCTTGGAGGACGATAGCATTGGTACCCCTTTTGATAAGCAGCATATCCGAGAAAGACACATCGCAGCGCTCGAGGAGACAAATTGTTGCGCTGATGCTTATGGAGGTGTACAAAAGCTACACAACCAAAGATGTGAGGAGATAAATTTGGGACAGCTAGAGCAACAACCACTTCAGCGAGATCCTAAGATGGTGTCTGGAAATTAATAGTGTTAGAGGGTACTCGGTTGATCAAATATGTTGCAGAGGTAAGTGCTTCTCCCCAATAGGATAATGGCATATGGGCTTCTATAAACGAAGCATGGACAACCTCCAACAAGTGGCGGTTTTTTCTCTTAGCCACCCTGTTCTGCTGAGGTGTATTGGGACAAGTAGTTTGATGAATAGTTCCGTGTGCTTCTAGATACTGCTGAAGCTCATAACTCAAATATTCGCCTCCATTGTCACTGCGGAGAACCTGAACCTGTGCATTGTACTGAGTACGAACCATTTTATAAAAATTTTGAAATAACAAATTCACTTCACTTTTAGACTTCATCAAGCACACCCAAGTCATCCTGGTACAATTGTCAATTAAAGTAACAAACCAACATGATCCACCAAACGTAGTGACTTTGGACGGACCCCAAACATTAGAATGTATGACCATAAAAGGAACTGGAATTTTATTCAAATTTAATGGAAACAAAGCACAATGTCTTTTTGCAAGTTCACAAATGTCACAACGGAAACTAGAAACATCAAATTTTGCAAATAAACTAGGACATAATTTCTTTAGGTAACCAAAGGAGGCATACCCCAAACGTCGATGCCATAACCAGATTTCATATTTCTTCTTCTCCCCCTCAGAGCCATCCACTGTTAAAGCTTGACGCAACTTGTCCGAACTCTTTCACACTAAGTCCAAGTAATACAACTTTCCTTTCCTAACACCACAACCAATCGTTTTCCTCGTTCGGATGTCCTTAAACACACAAAAATCAGGCCAAAAAATTACGATACAAAGTAAGGTAGTGGTGATTTGGGAAACTGACAATAGATTATAATCCAAAGACGGAACAACTAAAACAGAATCTAGATTTAAAGTATCAGTGAGAGGTAAAGACCCTTCTCCAATAATTGGGGCTGAAGAGCCATTGGAAGTGGAAACAAATTTTTGTGTGGACGGTTTAAGAGGTGAGACCTGTCTAGAATCAAATGTCATATGATCCGTAGCACCGGAATAAATTATCCATGCACTATTGGAAACAAGTGTAGAAATATTTAAAACCTTACCACCATTACCTGCCGCTGCTGCTAATGCTGAGATCTGACCAGCAACACCATCCACTGTCTTTGTTTCGACAACCGCAGCACTGGAGGTCCTCTTGGAATTCTTCTTCCGTGAATCGCGACTATGATCCCACCATTCTGGATACCCCACAAGTTCAAAGTAGTGGCTCTTGGTATGACCAGTTTGATTGCAATGAGTGCATTTGTAGGTGGATTTATCGGCACCATCAGTGTTCTTAGGCTGGCTTTGAGAAGACTGGTTCTGATTAGACCGATTTTGAGTCACCATGGTTGAAGCTTTAGTTTTTTATGGTTCTCCATTCATCGTTGCGAGTCGAACAGATTCACGACGGACCAAAGCATAACATGCTTCCAATTCGGGGATATGATCCTTTCTCAAAATTTCACCACGGATTTTGTCGAATTCACCATCTAATCCAGCAAGAAAAATATGCACCCTTTGTCGCTGAACTGATTTTCGGTAAAATTCAACATCATTCTCACTCTCCATAATCACTTTATCACGATGATCCAACTCACAAAAGATCTCAGTTAATTCTCCATAATACACCAAGAGTGTTCTGCCATTCTGTTTTGCAGAGAAGGCCCTTTGATTCAAGACAAACACCTACAATTCATCTGCTCCATCGTAAAAAGATTTAGAAAGACCTTTCCAAATATCTCGAGTGGTGGGTAAGCGAATATATCGCTTCATGATTTCTGGGGACATAGACATCAACAACCATCTCTTGACCTTTTGATTGTCTGCATAGCACTTTTCATATCCATCATCCTTCTCGGTAGGTGGCTGTTAATTACCACGAATGAAAGAGAGCTTCTCCTTCTCAGCAATATGCATCTCCATGATTTGAGACCACAAATCATAGTTTGTTTCATTGAGTACAATCCCTACATTGAACAAAGAACCTTCAGATTGAATAATAATGGGAGCATATTTGTTCCTAGATGTTTTAGAATTTGAGTCGGCCATGGTTCAGTGTAGAGTACTAATGATTTAAGCTTCTTGGCTTTGATACCAAGTTAAAAACAGAGTTCAAGAGAAATATAATTCTATTTATTACAGTGAATTGTATAGGTACATATACATCAATGGATCAATTTTCAGATCCTACAATCAAGCTGCCGATCCTATAGTCAAGCTGCAAATCCTATAATCAAGCTGCAGATCCTAAAAGGATGGTAAACAGCCATCTACAGGATAGGAAAGAATCACAGAAAGAATAGGAAAGAATCAATAACTACAAGATGGGAAAGAATCATTCCATATCGCAACAAGAACCCTTACCCCAACAGGAAGCCTGGGAGTTATTCAGAAGAGGAGATTTTACAAATGGAGGTGCTTCTGAGAAAAATATAGAGGATACAGCCAGAAAAATTGCTTCGGCGTGTGGAGGCATTCCGTTGGTCATAAATGCAGTTGCTGCAGTGATATTGATCAAATTCAAAAACACTGATCAGGCTAAGTGGAGTAGGGCTTTAGTTTCGATCACAGAGGAAGACACTTCCATCCCAATAGATCTCGAGACCATCAACTCAAAGCTTTATCAACTGTTAGGATGGTGTTATGATAAATTGCCTAATGACGTTCTGAAGATTTGTTTTCTAAATTGTGTAGCATTTGTCCAAGATAAAGAAATTGTTGTGGAGACGTTGCTGGAAATGTTGGAGGCCGAAGGTTTGCTCAAGTAGGATGCCTGGAAGCATTGCATAAATGAACTGGTAAGTAGGTGCTTGATGGAGTGTGTGGAGTTTATTGCTGATGATGACTATCACCATGTGGAGTATTTAAAGATTCATGGAGTTCTTCATGACATGGAAATATACATATGCCAGAACGAGGAGAACAACTTATTTCTAGCAGGCCAACAGTCGTAGGGCCTTCCTAGTGAAAGAGATATGTGGGAATACAAACAGATATCAGTTTTCCATACTGCTATTAAGGATCTTCCAACTGAGTTGAAATGTTCAAATCTCGAGAGTTTGATATTAGCCTCTAATAGTCGTCTGGAAGAAATTCGAAAAGGATTTTTGTCTAAAAACATCGGCGCTCTTAAGATTTTGGATTTGTCGTGGACTTCCATAAGAACATTTCCAACCTCAGTGGACCAGCTTGAACAGCTTGTATTTTTGAACTTGACTGAGTGCATCAAACTTGTTGGTTTTCCTATGAGTCTTTGCAATAAGCTATCTCGCCTTTAAGTTTTGAATTTTAATTCTTGTTTAGGGTTGCTTTCATTGCCAAGTAATATAGCAGAGCTTACGAATCTCAAGCTTCTCAAATTGGATGCTTGCTATAGTCTAAAGGAGCTTCCAAGAAATATTTCTCAATTTACTTCATTGACCACCCTCATCTTGCTGTTAATGGAATCTATTTGTGCAATGAGTGTGGAGGATCTCTCAAAGCTCTCCAATCTCATGGAGTTGACCACAGTGGTAAAATCAGAAGATCGCTCAAAGCCAAAAGAAGTGGATACAGAGGCTACTTGGTTGCAGATGAGAAATTTAACATTAGAATATGAAGAGGATGTAGATGCAGATAGAGATAGTATACCACCTGAGCATGTTATTCTCAAAAACATGGGGAGTATGGAGAAGTTACAGAATTTTCATCTGATTAATTATCAGGGGGTAACTCTACCCAACAGTGTTTGTAAGTTCCGAGATATGAAAATGTTACTTTTGCATTCATGTTACCAATTGAAGGTGTTTCCTATCTGGGACAACGGTACCAACGCAAGTACAGATAACTCTTTTCCAATGTTAGAAAAATTGGTTCTAAGAAACCTACTCAAGTTAGAGAATATTGGAGGGCCACTTGAATTAGAGAGCATTGAAGGGCCATCTTGTGTGTGGAAGGAAGGAACAATGTCTAAACTTCAATTATTGGTGATCTACAATTGCCCATTATTGAAGAAATTGCCATCCGGAATGAAGCTACCTCATTTAAAGGAATTGTATATAACTATGTGCAATGAGTTAAAGGAATTGGACATTGGAAGTGGTTGTTTTCCAATGTTGGAGACAGTGGTATTTGATGAACTAAACCAGTTAAAGAGTATATCAGATCCTTCTCATGTGTGGACTGGTAACACAATCTCCAAACTTCAACTCTTGGAATTTATTGATTGCGCTTTGTTGAAGAAATTATCAATCGGAATGGAGACACTCTCTAGCTTGAGGAAAATTAATGGAGAATTAGATTGGTGGCAAAGGATCATATGGGAAAATGATAACCAAAAAACCAAGCTTTCTCAATTATATATGATCATATAAAAATTAATGTTTTGTTGTGTATTGAATTGAAATGTTGCCATATCGTTATTATTGAAAGGTTGACATATTGTTATTGAATTTTAATTGATAATATTAATCTATTTCTTCATTTTTATGTTTCTCAATCTTGGACTATTATTATGTCTTTAACCCATAGTAATTAGTAATTGGGTAGGTGGATTAATATTTTTTTCCTATAGTTTAAATATTAACAATTTGGTTTTTTATTTAAAATTTATGAAAATTAATATTTATCATAAATATAATTGGTTTATAGAAAATGAGGTAGTTTTTATTTTTTGGTGCCCAAAACACGACAACCTGACATGAGATCCTGTGCAGAGGATAGGCACTACACTCCAATAAAATCTGTACCCAGAAGTGGCTTCCAACTAAAACCATAATTATACACTTCACATTTAAACATATACTATCCCCATGTGTTGTTATACTATGCTACCTACATGTGTTGTATTGAGTAGTGAAGTATGAATAGAATATACTACAGTATCACTCTAGCAACAGGGTCCCCTCCCTGTGGCAATTATACACTTAACATTTACTTATTTTCAAACTTCCATTAAAATTTCTGTTGACTATCTCGATTTTTCCCTATTTGCATAGTTTAACATTATTATTTTTTTTTAATGTTTATTTTCTTATTTAAAAATTGTCATGAGGTTTTGATTTTGGGCCGGGTGCAAGGAGTGGACCATCAATACTTAGCTTGCAGAGCAGGTTTTGATTTTTATTTTGGGTCGGATGTAGTATTGTGGCAGTGGACCATCAATACTCAGCTTGCAGAGCATTTAATGTGACTGCAGCAGGCATCTTAACTATTGGATCTTAAACCGTTTTAATCCAACTATTAGCATGCCTAATGCAATAGCATTGAATGCTTTGCAGCAAGCTGAGTATTGATCTCCCATCTGGGACAACGTCCTTGCTTACTATTCTAAGGTTATATTAAATGCTTACTGTATAGGTTATTGAATGTTGCATTCAATATGGGTCATTTAGACCATGTTGGAGGATGGCATGTAATCGTCGACATTATTTCTGGGTCTTCTGGAGTTTTTGGACGTGGTTTGCAGTTCGAAGTTCGAAGCCTTGCCTTCTTCTCAGAATTTCAGCATAGGTGGCATAGGTTCTGTTCATCATCCTTGGCTTCATTCCAAAGTTCATACAGTTCTCTTCTGTTCTTGTCTTCAAGGTTCATACTGTTCTTTTATGTTTCGAAATGGTTGTTGGGTCGAGGTAGTTTTCCTGTGCGTTCTGGCCATTCGATTGCATTGTGGGCATTTTCCATTTTGAATATTGTATCTGATTCTATTCTCTATGAGTAATTATCCTATTGTAATTTACGACTGCGAGCATTAGTGCTAGCTAAATTTTTGGCTGCTCCGTAATTTTTCTACCATTTTCCTCTCTCGTTATGTTGCAATAGTTCTACGCTTGTTGTTTTCTCGTAACATTCTTGACTTGTGCAATGAATTAGACATTGCAGACATTGGTCTGCACAAGTAATTTTATTCTCTCACGGTCTTGAGTTTATCAGGGATCTACCCTTCTAGTGCTTGTGTAGTTTCTAATTTACGACTGCAAGCATCAGTGCTAGCTGAATTTTTGGCTGCTCCGTAATTTTTCTACCATTTTCCTCTCTCATTATGTTGCAACAGTTCTACGCTTTTTGTTTTCTCGTAACATTCTTGACTTGTGCAATGAATTAGACGTTGCAGACATTGGTCTGCACAAGTAATTTTATTCTCTCGCGGTCTTGAGTTTATCAGGGATCTACCCTTCTAGTGCTTGTGTAGTTTCTAACTGTCCTGCAGTTGTGTGGCTTTCATCAACTCAGCTAGTTACCATTTGATTGTGCATGCCAAATTTTGGTGGTGGGGATTTGTGACATATGCAAAAATTGCAGGTTGGGTTAATTGCATTGCTGAAATAGGGGTTTTATTGATTCGATCATCCCAGGTTAGGTCCAATTGTGTCATGTGAAGTTGCTACGTCATTCCAATTTACATGCAGTATTAAAGGTTTCACATTTTTTCCTCCTGATGTTCTTCTTAAGCAACGATCATCCACCATCGTTTTTTTACCTTCTTGGCCTTGGCAAGTTGGGAAGCCACTTCAAAGAATTGCAAAAAAATTTCCAGACATGATCGCCCTGTCTGGTTCTGTATTAAGATATATAAGTAGGTGACATGGTAATTTCTCTTTTTACAAAAAAAAAGTAAGGGAACCACCTTTTTTCCATGCTTGCTATAGGCCCTTCCAAGGCCCATGCCCACAAAGTAAGAAATATTCCATTGTCCTAAATCCTGTGGGTCAATGGGCCATTTTAGTTTAGGCATTCAAAGGTTTACAGTAATAAAGGATATACCATCGGGGGATTTCGTTTGCATTCTTTTCTCATTCCTCTCATCCAGCCCAAGTGTTAGTGTCACATGCCCCAATTTGCAAAACAATTTAATGTTATTGAGGAACATTATGTTATATTTTATGCTAAGTTGTAATTGATGAACAAGTGGGGTTAAGAATAATTAGTGTATTTCAGAATATTTTATTAATAAATAAATAAATGATGAGACAACAACTTAGGGAAGCTGTTAAAAGAGTTTTAACTGGTCACTTAGTGGAGGACACTAGGTGGAAAGTATACTGACAAGTGGCAGCATCCTCAAACTAATTCTAACTGTTGCAGGTGGCAACTTCCCTATATTTGTGGTCATGATTCCCCAAGAAAGTGGACTTGGAGCAGGTGGCTCATTAAGTACAAACTGACCCAGAAGACCTAGGCATTATTATAAAACTTCCCATTGAAGACAGCTGAGGCTGCTCATTTTAGAAATGTGATCATTCAATGTGAATGAAGGGCACATGAGAAATTTGATGGAGGGGACTTATTGAAGTGAGTTTGAGGGGTTAACTACTGAGAAGTGAACTTATGCAGCTGTTAGGATGAATTTATTACTGCTGTAAGAAGGATTGAATTACTATTGTAATTTCACTAGTCAGGTGACAGAAGGTCTTAAGGACACGTCCTTCACCTAGTACTCTACCAGGAGGACCAGGAAGTAGGCTCAGGGATCCTGAGGAAGTGCAGACTAAGCTTTCTCCAGGAGTTGGTTGGGAGGAACAACCTCCTTAAGCTGTTGTCACCTCATCATTTGACAGGTTTTTATTTGTTCAGGTTATTTATAATTTATTTACTGTTTTTAGCAAATGTTTATTAGTTTTCAAAGAAATGCATGTTATTGTTTTTATTAGGGTTTATAT
Source organism: Pseudotsuga menziesii (assembly GCA_001517045.1). NCBI lineage: Eukaryota > Viridiplantae > Streptophyta > Pinopsida > Pinales > Pinaceae > Pseudotsuga > Pseudotsuga menziesii. The sequence continues at coordinate 38,968 of LPNX011063731.1, forward strand.
AGAAAAGAGCATTGTGTATTGATAAATTAGGGATATTTAGATTATGTCTTAAAGGCAGTAGTAATATTTCTAAATGAAAAATAAATAGAAATAAATTACCATACTGTATTTTTCCACGCCTTGCATAGACAGCACTCTAGTACAGCTGGTTCATTAAGTAGATGTGATGATTTAGTTGTCAACTCTGAATGAAAATGCAAATAATTTCTTTTATAGTTTGTATGTGATTCATTCAAGAATCTGCTTTATCTTCTGAATGTATCTATATTAATTAATTTCAAGAGAACTGAATTTATATAATATTCACTAGTAGTTATACTAATCACAAAACAAATATTAGTCTTAATATTTGTTCTAAACATAATAGTAAAGATTAATAAGTAAACATAGGAACAATAAAATAAAATATAACTTATGGTTTTAACCTAGCTATTACTTCTTAGGTCCTAAAATAAATTATTCTAAGTACATTTATGCATTTTGTACTGAAAACAAATGTTTATTGTAAACCTTCAAAATTTACCTAGGGTTTATGAAAGACAGTTTCTATCTTTATTTTCAAACTTGCAAAATATTATCCTTAATTCTTTCATAAAATTTAACAGCTGTGAAATCATTGAAAGTAAAATAGAAAAACAGAGCTAAAATTAATCATGTGAAATCCATCTTATTACAGCTTGTAGGTTATTAAAAAAATAATAACCCTTCGAAGTGAAAACAGAGTACTAATTTTACTCATTAACAATGTGAAAATTTCCAATAACATATTTTACTGTAAGCCATTTTAAATAACACTGTTAACAATTTAATAGAGACGAAATAAAACAAGGATAATGGCCTATGGCCTATATAAATATCAGTCAAGGCTTAAGTCTGCACAAGAACAAACTTTACAAAATTAAAAGAGAACAACAAGTCGAAATGGTATCCAATAGAAGCATAGCAAGAAACCCTCTATCTATTACAAGTCTCGTTGAGTAAAAACAGTGATTGAAGCATAACGTTGTTACATCTTCAAGGCCGTAAAGCACCTTCAAGAAAAACACGAGTCACGGCTACTACAGCCTTAAGGTTTCTTGTCATATTACCCTTTAGGGTTTAAAAGTTTCACACAAACAAAACAACTTGAAGAATAACCTAACAAGTAAAAATCCAAATCGAATCCTTAACTAGCAGTGAAGAAATCTCATCTTCCAACCACCACATCAATGCAGGAGAAAAAATTCATTTGCAACCAAGGCTTACCAGGGTTGCGTGACCATGAAAGGGAAGAGTTGTGGTACCGCTAAACCCCTTTTTCCGCGAGAAGAACCTGCACAGTAAAAATAGGTATTAGTTTTTTGTAGTAAAATGTATTGAAAAACTTAAAAGCTTTCATGAAGTTTAACTCTTGACCGATAGTTACCTGACAAGACTATCGTTTTGGAGGAGTCGTGGATGGAACAGTCAGAGCAACTTGATAGTATATGGAAGAGTAACACCCTGGACAAGATTAATGTGCCAGTTACAACTAAACCCTAAGTCACGATTTCGAAGGAAACAAGAAATCCTCCGTCCAGAACAAAGAACACTCTTCTTTAAGCTCAGTCCATTGTTCTCTTCTTTAACCATCAATGAAGAAAAATAGTTTCTATACTCCCATTACACTACAAAAATCTTTAAGCACCAAAGAATTGCCTTACGACCTCACTTAAACCAGCTCATGGCGTCTTGTTCAGAAAGAAACCTGCAAAATGGAGGTGTGTACAGGATTTCGATGGCCACGAGCTCGCAGCTTGGCCAAAACTAAACAAATGAACCCTCGCTTTGTGAAATGAATGGGTAGGGTTTACTTCTTGGGAAACTTCCTCGTCACTTGAATTTTGAGATGGATATCTTCGTGAGAAGAAGAGATCCCTACTTTTGCAAGGATCTAAGTGAGTTGTTCCAAGCTTAAACTCATTGTTAAATCATTTTGAAAAAGGGTTATTACAGCACCCAAATCTAAATTAAAAATTTAAATAAACACTCTTGCTGAAACAAATTAAAAAAAAAACACTCTGTACAAGAAAAAAATTTACTCTTCACAGTTGCGAGAAAACACACTTGCTGAAATTGAAATTCACATTTGCATAATTGAAACACTCTTCGCATAAATTGAAATTCACTCATTACAGAAATTAAAATTCACACTCTAGTGTACGCATGCAGAAAATTAATCAAACTAAATTTTAATCCATCGTGCTTCCTCGGCAACGGCGCCAAAATGTTGGGCCAAATTAATGTCGTTTTAGTTCCGTTGTAGTAATTGCCAAGCCACTTAATTTTTAAATCCAAGGTTCATAGGATAACGAATCACATGAAATTATATGCAGGACTGAAGCAAAATTAAGCTAATCTAACCCCCCATGAAACTAAGACTAATATCATCTAACCCCCCTTAAGCTGAAACATGCAATTGCTAATCTAATGCAGGAAGATGAAACACATGGCTGAAAGTGAATTGCATAAAATAAAGACAACATATGAAGAGCAAAAAGACAACACATGTGAGCTCACATTAACCATAAAGAAATCTTAAATTACATCACAAGAATCAATCATAAATCATGAAAGCATCAAACCAAGATTATGAACAAAAGCTAAGAATTCCCTTCTCCATATTACAAAGTCAAGACTAACTTCTACAATCTACTATTCTCTAAGATAATCTAAGATCTAAGATATTCTAAGATAATCTAGGATAGCAAATGAAGAGAGAGCACTCTCTTTATACATGAACTTCTTTGAGAAGAAGATAACCATCTCATAATGAGAGATCCACTATTCACTCAACCACTCAACTACTTTCCTATTATTACAAGATATGATCCCTTCAAATCCTCCACATATCTCTCACCAATTCTCCACATGTCTCTCAACTAAATCTCCATGATCTTCTCCTTGGAATATTCTTTGCATAACTATCTCCTTGAAATGGTGGAGGAGATATACGTGAAGTCTTTTCTTTGAATTAATACTTCAGATATTCCTACACATTACAAAGCTCATCCATACTTTGAGATATTAGTGAAAAACATGTTAATTTTCTAATATTTAATCATAAATTCACTTATAATACTAAAATAAATAAAGTGGAAATAATAAGGTGAAACCCACATATATGTATGGAAATGGTATGATAAAAGGTTAATGGGACGATGAAATGTGAGGAATAGCGGAAGATAAAGTGGATGAAAATGTGACATTTCCAAGTCTCAACATAGATACATGTAAGCACACAGAATAATTGATGTGGTGAATATTTCAGACTGCACCTTTAAATGTTTGGTCATTTTTATATTTTAAACTTTTGCACCAACAAAAATGGTGCATTGTGGACATGTTATTGCAACGTACACAATGCGTAATTGTTCTTAGATCGCATCGTTTCTACTCTTGATGAGATCAAAAAGTTAATTTTGGAAGTGGTTCTTTGGATACACGTCGGCGCATCGGGCCTTCGGTGCGGAAGGTTTAATGGACCGCACTGCTTAATGCAATGAATTTTTTTAATAACATTTGGTTAGCACTACACTTAGCACACGTCAGCGCACTGTACTCACGGTGTATTTTGGTTTAGTATATGCACCAGTTTATGTTCAAATTTTAAAACCTAGTTAATCGGTGCACTATGAAATTATAATGCATCATTCGTTTGGTGTGCTTACTACGTAAACACACCACTAACGTACACTCCGTGAATTATAGGGTGCACCATACATGGTGTGAGCTAAACGGATCAAATGCACTATGCATTCTTTTAGATTCTTTTAACTAAGGAGAAAAAAAGGTTAATTTTTAATTTTAATCCACTAAAAGATTAAATTATGAAGTAACAAAGAATTTACCTAGACATTTTAGCATTGAGGAGGAAAGGCTATGATGTAAGTGAAATTTAAAATTTCTCCCATTGTTTGGAAAAATTCAAAATAAATTCAGCAACCGATGGAAGTGAGCAATGTTGCAATGTGGAGCACGAATGTCAGGGCGTCTTACCAAGTTATATACAACATCGGTGATGTAGGGATCAAAATAATTGTTAATGGGTAAAATGAATTTTTCATCATAATTTGTTTTATTAAACCATGTTCCAGTGCACCCGACATTAGAATGAACTAGTGCACGAATGTTAGGGCATCTTACCAAGGGATGTACAACACCGGTGATGTAGGGCACAAAAGCATTGTTAATGGGTAAAATGAATTTTTTATGTGGAAGTTTTTTTATTAAACCATGTTCCAGTTCACCCGACATTAGAATGCACCAGTGCGATCAATTACATAAAAAACTTCACTAATAAAAAAATTAAAATTAAAATAGCATAGTCCATGGTTTTAGATTCATTGTTTTTCAAACCCTATAGCAGTGTAGGTTCAGCTATACCGCCCCATTCCTCTTCAGTGGAAGAACCGAACCATTGTTGGAATTTAAAAAATATAAAATAGTAATCAGGTGTTCTCGATTATCCATTTACCCTACTTTAGTGCTTTCAACTAAGTGGCGCTCTGATGTGTTTTGAGCATTTAAATGCACATGTTGTAAAAAATATTAATTTAACCCTAGAACAATGTGCTAGAAACAATAACGAAGTAGTGCGGTAGACTATATATAATACATTGAGTATAAAAAATTAAAACAAAAAATAATAGTCTGTGGTTTTAGATTCAGATTTTTTTAAAACCTTATGCAATGTGGATTAGTATATACTGCCCTGATGTTGTGGATTGGACTAACTGCACTGGTGTTGTAAATTAAAACTAATAAAATATGGTAATTCAGTGCTCTTTCCTATATTTTTACCATATTTCAGTGCTTTCAATTATGTAGCACGTTGGTGCACTATGTTAATATAAACACACTGTTTGCAAAATTTAATTTTTTTGCAAGATAGTATTTTCGACTACAGTGTTACATGATTTATTTGCAGCACTTGTGTGTTTATGTCATGTATGCACTAGTGTGTATATTATGTATAAATGCACTAGTAAAAAAATATGCTAAAACCTCTTTTTGCTCACCTCTGGTAGTGACCTCCATTATAAACATGTATTTGGGCTCTTTTTAGAGTAGCATCCTCTATAGCCTCCAAAAAAGGCATTTTCCTTGTAGTGAATGTTTAAACAAACCAATTACATTGACATTAATATCATCAATATAATGTTCAAAATTTTTGAAATCATGCTTATGATGATGAGCGACATATTTACTATCTAAATGAGAAGAGGGAAGCAAGGATTATTGAAGTAAAACATTGAAAGTAGGAAAGGATTCAAAGAGAGAGAAAAATGAAAGAAAAAGAGAACCAAAAACAATTGGAAAGGGATGAAAATAACAATAGAAGGAACAATAATAACTTTAAATGGAGCAAATGAGGAAAGAGGATCTCAATAGGGATACAAATGAGATCTACCAAATTGCAAAGAACACACAATTCTTCCAAGACCTTATAGGTATTCATATCCCCCTTTATCAATTTGTTTCTCAACTACAACAATCTCTTCCTACTAGTTTAGGATCCAATCTGGTATATTATTTCCCAACTCCCCCAATTCCTCTAGGAGTATTGACCACAAGTCAAAACTATGATTTTTATATTCCTCATTGGCTCCAAGAAGAGAAAATGTAGTCAAATCAACATATTTGGATCAAGAAAATGCAAGAAACTCAATATACTCAAGTGATAAGAATACTCATCCTCTTGAATTATGAATATGCTTTTTGTTTATCCTAACCACAAGCAATGTGGATTTTATTACAACAAAAATGTTGGGGTGTTCCTCTAGTTTTCATTGGATGAGAATTAAAGTCTTGATATATCTATATTTAGTTCCAATTTATGAGGGAAATTGAATTATTAAACCTTAGATATTAGTTTCCTATTCAATTTATTTCATCCCAAGGTATAATTCAAGGCATTATATTTAGCTAAAGTTAATATAAATTAAACTTTGTTTTTATATATCCAATTACTAGTTGCAACATATATTAGTAATTTAATTACTTGGAATTACAATGTTTCATTACTAATTTAATTTAGTTTATAAATAGGATTAGTTTAACTAAATTTTAACTGGTTTGTAAAAAATGATTTGGGACAAATCATAAACTATATAATAGCTATAGTATAATAGATATTAGCAACCATATATATATAGGAACAAACATATAATAGATGGTAACATCTTCTAAAAAAATGCAATATGAAAATACCAAAATATTACTCAAACCAAGGAAGAAATGCAAACATTAATCAATCGCATAAATACATACTAATTACATAGAAAAGGCCCAATGAATAATTGGATACTAATTTAAATAAACACTCGAGATATGCTCAATGCACTAAAGTCATAATTAGAACTTTTATAGATTGTTCTGAAACTCACTATGAGAATTGACATTTTTAATATGCAAACTTACAAAATATGACATTATTCAAAATTATAGAGCTTGAACATAAATCCAAATTTTGCTACTCTTGACTTAGCCTAAAAACAACAATGTAACAACTAAAAAGAACATGATTATGCAAACAACCATATATTACTCAAACTAAGGAGGAAATGCAAACATTACTCAAACACATAGTTACATATTAATTCCATAGCATACGCCCAAGACATAATTGCACACTAATTTAATTAAACACATGAGAGTAATATCAATGCCTTGAACTCAAAAGGATGACACTCAATAGACTACTCTAAAATTCACTATGAGAAATGACATTTTCACTGTTTAGAATAACAAAACTTGGCATGATTCAAAATTACAAAAATTGGATATAAATCTAAATTATGTTATTATAGATACAAATACAAATAAAAATTGGAAATAGGAACAAATAATCAACTGAGTATGGAGAAATACATCATCAGGAGATTGTGAATGGCTACAATTATGAAGATATATATGAAATAAATGCAACATGAATCCCAACGAGACTGCACAATAAACTCATTTTTTAACTGTCCAATCACCTTCCTCTACTAGGCATGCATCATTTACATGGGGGGGTCATGTATAGAAAGGAAATTGCACTCACCCACTAGATCGCTACAAGGTTCTTTGAGTGTTTGTTTCTTCTAGCTATACACATCAATATTTTACAACATAGTGGAAAACACAAGCCATACAAAGCACAAGGGCACAACCCTACTACTCATGTGATCCAAATGGATATTGGTGGCCAGCCACCTATTCCAATGGCTCAAAACATTTTTTCCAGTTTAGCAAATTTTTTTCAGGTTTGAGAACTACTCTAGACAGATATAGGTGGCCACCCACCTATTCCACGAGCTCAAGATAGTTTTTCCAGTTTGGAATTTTTTACAAAATTTCATGTCCAAAACTTCTAGTTCCATTTTGAAGCCCTAAACAACATTTTTTGGTGATGCAGTAGTCTAGACATATCCAAAGGAAAGTCTAGATGATTGAAATGTCTACTTCTCAACTAGAACTTTCCACCCTAAATGGAGATCGTATGCAAAATTTATGCCACTAGGAAGTTGAAACCTCAACTAGTAACCACCTTGAGGCCCACAAACCTTTTTATGGTTCATCTCCTAGGGTTAGGTTTATATAGGTTTATGGTTTTTTCCCTCATGCTTATTATAAAAACCCTTTAGAATCCTTTTGTAATTAGCTTGTGATGAATGAGCATAGTCGCCGCATCTATTCTTAGATATATAGTAAGCACAATTCTAGCTGCTTTTATTTTACAGTTTCTTATGTTTCATTCATAGAATATGAGTTTACTATATCATTGTGTTCCTTGCAACATATTTGTATATGTGAATTTGAATTTACTATATCACTATGTTCCTATTTTATAGATATCGTTCAGAAACAATATTACCCTGTGGAAAATATTACAACTAGTACACAAAATGGACCATTCTACATCAAGAGAGGGACTAAGCAGTGCTAGAGTACACCAACAACTTTCATACATTGTGCAAAAATATGGGTATCAAAGAATCCGATTGGCATCTGGTTCTGAAATATCGTAGTGGCATACATTTGTACACCTGAACATAGATGGAATTCCTAGACATCTCTTCACCAGGAGTCGTTTATCAGTATGTTGTCAAAATAGAGAAAAAAGTTCAGCAAAAGAATAAGCAAGAACTTGAACTTGCAAATTCGTCATAGAAACAAGGCAAGCGAAACCTTATCTCACAACATAAAGGACAGAGTAAGGAAAACCAACACCAAGAAAACCAGTCCTAGCCACAAGCAGAGAAGGGTAACTGAAAGCCAGAGAAGGACATTGGAAAGTGGTGTGAGTTCCGGAAAATCCCCTCGCACAACATTGATGAATGTCGCTCAAAGCAGTCATTTTTGTTTGAAATCAACACTTCAGGATCATATCATCATTTCGACTCTAACTCAGAACCCAACATCATAGTCACATACAAAGGAAAGCAGACCATTGATGCAGAATCCAGTGTTACCATCACTACCACAAAAATTCAACCATAGGAACTATAAGAGTCAAAATAATATGAGTACCTCTTCCACTGACAAAAGTGGGTGAAGGGGATCCCCCTACATTTTTTTTCAATAGAAACGGGAAAAAGAACCTGATCTCAACAGAAGTCATAAATAGATTGAAGCTACCGACAACACCACACACACAACCATACACCATCGATTGGCTAATCCAAGGATGAAGTATATGTGTCACTCATCAGTGTCGTCTACCATATGACATCAAGTATTTCAAAGACAAGGTACTATGTGATGTGGCCCCACATGAGGTATGTGATATTCTTTTAGGGAAGCCATATATGTGGAAGTGTCATGTTGTATATGAGTCATTTCCTAATAGTGTCATTTTCACTTTGGGAGGACAAATATATATGATACTAGAGACATTTTCACGTACCGCCGTATCTTTCACCTCAATCAAGCAATGTAGAAAGATAATCTCCCACATTTGGAAATTTTCCCTCGTCACAATTATCTCTAAAGGTGAACATCAAATCACAGATACCTCCACAACCTCTACATAGGGTCCATCTACTCAACAAAAACAAGAATTATGAAAAAACATCGTTTCCTCACCTATCTTGGTACCTCTATAATGTAGTTCCATGCATTCAATGTGCTCCTCCAGAAAGAAATCATCCACCCCAGTTCAAACCAAGGATAATAAGGAAACCAAAATTCTTGAATAGATACAATGCTTCCATCAACAACAGTTGCAACCCATTTAGGATGTCAAAGAAAGAAAGATTTTTCACCTTAGGAAATACCTCACCAAGAGCTCAAATCAGGACCCAATTCACCATATGATAAAGGAGTACTCAACGCAATGGACATAATTGCTTCTTAAGGGGGGAGGATTGATCCATATCGATATCGTTGGCCACCCACCTATTCCATTGGCTAAAAATAGTTTTTCTAGTTTGGCATTTATCAAGTCATAGGACTACTCCAGACAAATATCAGTGGCCACCTGCCAATTCCACAAGCTTAAGATAATTTTTCTAGTTTGGAATTTTTTACGAATTTCCATGTCCAAAAATTGTGGGGTTGTTTTGAGGACTTAAATAACATTTATTGGTGACACAATAGTCTAGACATAGCCAAAGGAAGGTGTATACAAGTGAAATGTGTACTTATCAACTAGACCTTTCCAATGGGCTACCGAGTGCCCTAAACATAGATCGTATGCAAAATTTATGCCCTTGGGAAGTTAACACCTTAATCAACCACCTAGAGGCCCACAAAGATTTTTATAGTTCATCTCTTAGGGTTAGGTTTTTGGAATATTAGGTTTTTTTCCCTCATTCTTATGATAGTAAGGCCATTCAGCCTCCTTTTGTAATCACCTTATGAAGAATGAGCGTAGCCGCCACATCTCTTCCCAGAGATATAGTTACCACCATTCTAAATACTTTTATATTATAGTATGTTCTGTTTCATTCATTTAATAGAATTTGATTTTACTATATCACTGTATTCCTCGCAATATATCTATGTATGTGGATCTGAGTTTACTATATCACTATGTTCCTTGCAATATGTCTATGTATGTGATTATATATATGCTCTTTCATTTCATTCTCACATAAATCTAGGTCATATTGATTTCCATGGATAATATTATTAATGCAAGTAATATAGAAGAAGATCAGTGGAATCAAGAAAAGAATGGAAGGGTAATTAGAAATCGGAGGAGAAGAGGACTCAATTAACAAGATATGGAGTCATGAATAACAGTCACCCACTAAATCAGTTGCATAAAATGTTGGAGCACAACTAACAAATAACAAAACCCAATTTACATCTGAAACCCAATGCTCAAAACACCTTAAATCTCTTAAACCCAATTGCTCATAGATCCCTAAAATCCATTGCTCAGAATAATCATAGTACACATAAATACCCCATAGTCAACAAAATAACCATTGTAGAAAGCACTAACCCACAGACTACAACCAACAGACAAAAAAGGTATCAACAGACAACAAAATTACACACAATAATAGTGATAACCACCATTTTATCTAATAAACATAGAAATTCCGTACAAATTCCATGAAAACTTCATGTGTTGATAAACATGGTGGATCATGAACTGGGAGGATTGAAATCCTACTAGTGAATGCATCCTTCTCCTCGAAATTCAACATATTTGCATCTCCATGAACAAGCCCTATAACATTTCCCTGCCAAAACAACCAGAAACAAAGTTACTGATGCAATAAAAAATTAAAATTCCACGTTGAGATACAGATAACAAAAATCAATTAGCAATTCAACATTACCCGAGAAATTCAAAACCAACATCATGATAACTTTAATTTCCCACCTGATTTTGTTTCGGACTGCAGAAATACATTCGGCTGTGCTGCTAGGGTTTGAAAGACGGTTTCAGGAGTTTCCTACTAAGTGGTCCTCCTGCGCTGCCTAGCCTTTGGGGCCCCTTGGGCGCAGGAGCAGGAAGCCACCCTGGGTGTTAGGGCACCCCCGGGAGTTCTGTATATGGAAGAAGGGTCTTCAAGGCTCAGCGGGCCTGAAGGCGTGGGATGCATTGACAAAGACCAGCACGAGATTCAATCCGTTGGCCGCAAGTATAGAATAGGGGGCTGCCTTCCGAAAGCCCCCACCATCCCCATAGTTCATGTCTGCTCTGAGAAGGTTAGGGGTACGATCGAGCTATGGAAAGAAAAATATCTGATAGGTAAGTTTGTGGGGATATGGCCTAAGGAAAAGGATCTGATTAAATGGATCAACGGTGTCTGGAACCCTAAGGGCCACTATGATTTGCAGCTTGGATCAAAGGGTTTCTTCACGATCATATTTTTCAATCAGGAGGATCACGATCGGATCCTAGAGGGTGGCCCTTACTTCTTTTTTTTCTGCTGGGCTGTACCTCTGGCCATGGAAGGAGCGTTTCAACCCTGAAACAGAGGACTTGACTGTGGCCCTAGTTTGGATCTTCCTTTTCTCTCTTCCTGGGGAATACTAGGATCCGGATACCTTGAGGGACATAGGGAATTCCCTGGGCGAGTTCATTAAGGTATCAGAGCAGACAAAAGCTCAGAGGTATACCTCCTTTGCTAGGATCTGTGTTTACCTGGACCTCTCCAAGGAGCTTCCAAAAGCCATAAACCTAAGTTGGGAGGATGAAGAGTGGCTCCAACCCATTGAACATGAGTAGATACCTTTCAGATGTAGGAAATTCCATGAGTATGGTCACTTGGGACGAAACTTCCCATGGTTGGAGGTCAAGAAAGCTCCATCTAACCCTAGCCAGGAAAATCCCGGGACAATGCAGGATGGCTTTACCCAGGTTAAGAATCGAAGAAGGAACAAGGCCTCAGGGCATCATAAAGCCAAAAAATATGCGTCGGTGTGGGAGTCTCAGTCTAGGAATGCTTTCGAGACCTTGGAAGGTCTAGAGGAGGAAGGCTCGCCGAAGGGGAAAGAAGGTGAAGCTCAGCCCACCAAAGCCCCAAACCCTTTGGAGGGGGTCGAATCCCAGCAGATGGAGATAGTTGAGGAAGCTGACGACGAGGAAATGGAGTTAGGAGAACTAGACCTAGATGCGATAGAAGCAGAGTGTTGAAAGAAGGGGAAGGGTTATGTGTCCAGACAGTAGATTGAAATCCTTCAAGAAGATATTATCAAGGCAGGGGCCCACCCGAACCTGGGGGTTGACCCTGATCCCCTCACCAGGCATAAGCGGAAGCCTCTAGAGGAGGAACAATGCAGAGGAAGGAAGTAGAACAAGCAACGCATTGCAGAGATAGGAGTTAAACTAATCGAATCAGGCCAGTATCCTACGATTAGGGTGGCCTTTTCTAAAGTGTCCAAAGTTTCCCAATGAAGGTAATCTCCTGGAATATCATAGGGTGTGGTAACCCCAGGAAGTGGAAGACTATAGACAAAAAAATTAAGCAGGAGAGCCCTGATATCCTCTTCATCCAGGAAACGAAATGCAGTTCTGAGGGTATGGATAAAATAAGCAGTAAAATCTGGAAAGGTAGCCTGGTGATGGCCCTAGATGCATCGAGATAGTCTGTAGGTGTAGCATTCCTCTGGAATCCTTAGGTGGTGGAGCTCTCGAACTGGATATCCAATAAGCTCTCCCTTATAGCGGATTTTCGCCACCTTGTTACAGGGATGAAGGGAACTTTGGTAAACACCTATGGCCCTAGCAGCTTCTCTCAAAAACAGGCCTTCCTCGATTTCCTGGAATGGGTCAACAGACAAGCAGAGGGAGCCAGATGGGTAATGGGAGGGGATTTTAACCTCATAGCCAACCTTGGGGAAAAAAATGGAGGTTGAAGATCTTTGGACAGATATCAAGAGGCCTTTGGGGCCTTCCAGGCCGGCAGTTCCTTCGTGGACCTGGAAACCAGTAACGGGTGGTATACTTGGAACAACAAGCGAGGGGGTGAACACCTAGTTGCTTCCCACCTCGATAGGTTTTTGGTCTCGAAGCTCTTGCTTTAGGAAACGAGAGAAGTTATGACTGAGGTCCTCCCGATAGCTGGATCTGACCACTGGCCCATCTGCCATCGCTGGGATTGGTCATGTACCAAGATGGGGAAACCCTTTCGATTTGAAAAATTTTGGTTGGAGAATAAAGACTTCAAAGACCTCGTGCAGCAGTGGTGGCAGGAGCTGGTCCCCCCATCCGGCACAGCAATGTACTGCTTCCAACAGAAACTCAAATCTCTCAAATCCAGAATCCGTACCTGGAATAAGGAGGTGTTTGGTAACATTTTTGAGGACAAGAAAAGACTGATTGCTGACCTGGATCAACTAAGTCAGAAAGGAATGACAGAAGGATGGGATGAGGACATGTAGCAGAAAGAAAAGGATCTATGGGGGCAGCTGGAAGCCCAGGAAAAATAGGGAGGCATATACTGGAAACAAAAATCCAAAGTTAAATGGCTACAGGAAGGAGAGAAAAACACCAAGTTCTTCCATAATTCAGTCATCTAGGGTAGACAGTCCTCGAGGATTGTGAAACTTAAAAAGATGGAAGGGGGTTGAATAGAGACACGCTGAGAAATTGAGGAGAAACTCAACCATTATTTTGCAGAAATCCTTAACGAAGACCTCCCAGAAAGGGAAAGAGATATAGCTCAAAGTACAAGGCTAATTCCCCCCTCGGTCTCTAGGGAAGACAATGAAATGCTGATCAAGCTAGTATCTCTGCAAGAAGTGGAAGAGGATGTAAATCAGATGGTGCTTGGAAAAGCCCCAGTCTCAGATGGGTTCACCTCCAACTTCTTTCACTACTTTTGGGATATGATTAAGGAGGAGGTGGTGGGAATTGTAGAGGAACGAGGAATAAAAAAGGGGTGCTAAGAGCTTTCAATGCCATGTTCCTCTCTCTCATCCATAAGGAGTCGGGGGCAGATCGTCCGGATAAGTTCATGCCTATAGCCTTATGCAATTTGATCTATAAAATCATCTCGAAAATCATTGCCAACTGTGTGAAGCCTCTCCTCCCCTCTCTGATCTGCCTGGAGCAAGCAGGTTTTGCTGAAGGGTGCCAAATCCTGGATGGGGTTATCCCAGTTAAGGAAGTCTTACATTCCCTGCAAAGCTTGAGACATCCTGGTATGCTCATTAAATTGGATATTTCAAAGGCTTACGACAAATTAAACTGGGACTACATACGCAGAATGCCGACTGCCTATGGTTTTTGTCAGAACTGGGTGGACTGGGTCATGGGACTTATCTCCACCCCCTTCTTTAGCATTCTCCTGAACGGAACTCCGAATAGTCCCTTTCAATCGACCAGAGGTCTTAGGCAGGGAGATCCCCTCTCTCCCTTCCTCTTCATCCTTATGGCTGAGGGTCTGAGTCGGCTCCTGCAGTCTAAGGCGGATCGTGGTGAGCTTCGGGGCATTCGGCTGGCAGATTCTTTGGAGGCTCAAAACCATCAACAGTTTGTTGATGACACTATGCTAATGGGGCACCCTTCAGTCCAAGAAGCTTGTAGCTTCAAATATTGTCTAAACCTTTTTTCCAAAGCCTCTGGTCTTGCTATTAACCAAGCGAAATCCCAAGTATTTTTTCTCAATACAGCCCCAGCCACCCAGAGGAACATTCTTCGAATCCTTGGGTTTTCAAAAGGTTCTTTCCCCTCAAAATACCTAGGAGTTCCCCTGAGCCCGCGTAGTTTGAAGAGCACATCATGGATGGAACTTATTGACAGGATGAAACAAAAGCTCAGTAGTTGGACCCTTAGACCCCTGAACTTACCTAGTAGGCTAGTCCTGATCAAATCAGTCCTTCAAGCAATGCCTATCTATCTGTTCTCAGTCCTTTCGGCCCCGAAATCCATTCTTCATGAGATCAGGCATATTTAGCGCATTTTCTTGTGGGGAGGCAGGGAGGATAAAGAAAAATTTTCCTTGGTTAGTTGGGATAGCATATGTCAACCAAAACTGAAGGGGGGATTGGGCCTAAGATATCCGGAACTCATGGCCAAAGTCCAGGGGGTGAAATTTTGGTGGCGATGGGTCTCCCACTCTTCTGAACCTTGGGCACGCTTATGGTGCTCAAAATATGGCTCCAACAGACCTCAACGGTAGTTAATTCGCTTCAACGAGGAGCAACAAGGTTCACCTATATGGAAACAGGCGAGAGGGGGAAGGCAATTGGTCCAAAAGCACAGATTCTGGGAGATCCGGGATGGAAGAAGTGCAAGGTTTTGGGAGGACTCATGGAACCAACTCCCTTTCCTCTGCGACGACCCAAGATGGGCCCCAATTCAGGAATGGTCTAGGATGGAGGATCGTTGTCTGGTTCACCATTTTTGGCAGGACCATCGTCCTAATGAACGAAGGAGGTGAATCTTCTTGATCAAACCTGAACAAATCAAGGAGGAGGACTGGAAGGCCTTCCAAGAGGAAATGCGAGGAAGAAGCATCAGACCCACAAAGGGACATGATGTCTTGAGATGGGGGTATTTGGACAAAGGATTTTTCAATATTAAAGAGGCATACAATATCTGAATTAGGAATGATGTTGAGGTCGGGGAACTATGGAAAAAGATCTGGACATTAAACTTATGGCCTAAGGTTGCCACCTTTGCATGGCTGACGGTCAAAGGTCGCATTCTCACAGGTGAGAATCTCAGGAAGCACGGATTCCAGGGCCCTTTCCAATGTTGTTTATGCTTGCAGGCGGAGGAAACTAAAAACCACCTCCTAGATAGTTGCCCATTTGCTGCGGCCATCTAGGACAAGGGGGCGGTGGGTTTCAGAAGAAGCGAGAGGCAAAGAGGCTAGCCGGCAAGAACCCTGGCGGAATGGAACCAAAAGACGTTCAAAAACAGAATCATCAGGACGATTTGGAATGCCTTACCTGGGATGATCATGTGGTGCATTTGGAAGGAGAGGAACGGTCGTATCTTCTAGGACAATCGCTCTAGCCTTGATGAGGTCTGGAAGTTGGCAGAAAATTTTTCTCTCCTCCATCAAAAGCATGCAATGGCATGATGAAGATAAGCTAATTCCTGCTGACGAGATCCATGTCGGGGAATTTTGGGGTCTGGAAAAACCTCAGTTGGATGGGATTCGCATTCGTAATAGGATCCTACAGCCATCTAGCCCAAGATATTGGTCTCTGCCTCCTCCCATGGTTTTCAAGCTTAATTTTGATGGTGCCTCCAGGGGAAAACCTGGGCCAGGAAGGATTCTATGGCCTGTGCAGTGACTATCTTGGCAAGATTATTTTTGTTTTTGTGGGTGCCATTGGATGTGATTCCAACAACTCTGCAGAGATTGAGGGGATGCTATAAGGCTTGCACTCTTTGGTGCGCAATAACAGCTTGCCGGCGATAATAGAAGGAGACTCCTGGATCCTGGTTCATATGGCTCATCGGTTGGTGCACGGTAGGCAGAGTGACCAAGTGTCGACCAGCTGGTGGATGGCCAGCTGTGTGGACGAACTGCACGACATGATCCATGCCCACCCCGCGATCTCATTCAGCCACGTGAGACGCAATGCCAACAAGGTGGTGGACCTTCTTGCGAACGTTGGAGTTGAGGGTGAGATGGAATTTCAATGGGGCCCATTGGAATAATTTGGTGATCATGATTGGGTTCATAATTGCTGGGATTTGGCGGTGCAGGAACACATGGGAGATTTACAGCTGACACGCCTAAGCGATTCAACAGAGGTAGGTGACAGATGGCGAGAGCACGCCACAATGGACCAACATTAAGATGAAGGCGAGTGTTAATGAAGCCTTTAAGCGAGGACAGAGGTGGTTGTCCTTGGATTTTATTTCTCCCGTCAGAATGCAGATGATAAGACAAACAGGTTAATTAGGTGGGCCGAGCGACTTGACAAGGCCTTCCTCTTATTTGCAGCATCCCTCATGGAAAGCGATATGAGGGAGGTGGTCTCTTACAGCTCCATGACGTCGCCCTGGTATGAGCCTGTTGAAGCAATGATTCCTCCTTTCCCCTCTTATTCTCGGCCACGCTGGGTGATCCGTTATCATCGTTCATCCCTGCCCCCTGTCATCTGGCTCCCCTAGTTTTCTCTGTGGCCTCCTAGTCTAGTTTTGGGGCAGATTTTGGTGTTCCTTTGTCCTCGCGCCCTAGCTCATAAGTCCCTTTTGTTGCGAATGGCCTCGTATGGTCAATTGGTTAAGGGAAAGGCTCGTGGGGACTCCTCGTCTGGGCAGAATGATATGAGACTGACCAGAAGGGAAACAAGAGCTCAACTCCTAGCCCAAGAGGAGGCGGAATTCTTCAAATACAACACCCCACTGAATATTCACTAGGAAGTCGAAAATAAAGTCAAGGAACTGTGGACTAAGGTGAAAAACATGCCCAAGGAAGACCTCCATCGGGAAGTGGCGGGTTGGGTCTTGGACCCTGGCTCCACTGCGGGTCGCGCCATGGCTTATGACCACCTTCTCATGTAGTATTGGGTAAACATGAAGTTAGTTGGCCATTCTTATTCTGAGCGGGAAGCAAAGATGGCAGGGGATGAGGAACCAGTGCGGGAATGGAAGTAGCACAATGGAGAGTCTCACCTCATGCACCAGAAAGTGGACATTTTAGCCTCTCATCTGGGCATCTCTTTCTATGCGTCCGGGAAGGTTCCTGATGAGGTGGCACGTCCACGTGAATGTTGTGGTCAGTGCGGTAAGAAGAAGCGGAGGATCCTATCTCCTACAGAGGCGAGTCTGGCTCCGCCTGTTGTGCCTTCGGCTCCAGCTCATCCTATTGGGTCCTGCTTGCCCTCGGCCTTCCAGAAGCAGGAATGATGCTTCGGATCCCTGGAGGAATGGTAATTTGGTTTGCTTGGTCACTTTTAGTTTTGTCCATGGTTGGGTCTATAACTGGTGGGATCAGATAGCCCAGGTCTCTACGTCTGTAATCCTTGGCTCCAGTTTTAGTCTCGTTGCTTTTGAATGGCAGACTCCAGTTTCTTAATTGTAATATTTTGGAAAGTCGAGCCTGCGCGCCCGCACGATATCTATATCCCCAGACTATCCAAGTTTTTGGTCTCTAGATTGCATGCCTAGCCATGAGGAGTTTTTCTCCCGGCTTGTGGGCTGCTATACCTGTTATATTTTCTACTCTGTAATAGTTTCCAGTTGCTGTAATATAATATTTTATTTACAAAAAAAAAACTTTAATTTCCCACCTAAACCTGCAAGGAAAGCATGGGAGAAGAAATGGGTTCAATTCACCGGTCACAATTGGCACTCTACCATAAACCATAGCCAAGTAAACACCTAACACTATCATGGCCAGAGGAACTATTAAAACCTACAATTTAAACACTCTAAACAACTACTAGAGAAAGAGGGCTCATGACAGGGGCAATGTCACTCCAATGTTGGGTGGAGAAAATGTTCCATCATTGGGATCAAGAAAAAATGAATGGGAGGGAGAGTCACCCTAGAAATGTCACCAAACAATGTGGGTAACGAGCTCATTAAATTCCCATCAATTCGATCAACCATCACAATAGGCATGTCATCTTGGATAAAATATTCAATATGCTAACCAAAATGGTCTACATGTCCAAAATTGTTGTACCAAATATATTGTTCCATGACTCGCTCCTCTCCCCTAACTATAATTGTCCATCAAGACATCTTATTGATCCAGGAGACCAAGATGGAGAAATATGCATTTCTCTAGGTTAGTGTAAAATTCTGGAAGAAAGGAGAAGGAACCGCAATCAGTTCAAGGGGATCCCCCGGAGGCATTGGATCGCTATGGGACAATCAGAAATTTGAAGTAGCTGATATCAAGCATATCTCTCACTAGATTCTCACTACGCTACTACAGAAAGAAACTAAAATCCAGGTAAGACTCTTTAATATTTATGCTCCTGCCTCTTATGCTGAAAAAAAAAATTGTTGGAATCTCCTTTGAGATGAAAGGAGCAATCAGCAAGGCAACGTCATTCTAGTCGGAGATCTTAATATCATTCTAAGTGAAGCTAAAAAAAGAGGGGGGTCTTTGTTTAGAGATCCCATAAGGGAGAGGGTTGATGAGATCATTATGGATTGGGACCTTTTAGATGTCATTCCATCTAAAGGAAAATACACTTGGAATAATAAGAGGTTGGGGCCATTGTTATAGCGGATTTCACCACTCTAGGTGAATCACACATTGTATGGCCTTCCCCTGTCCCGCTGCAGACTCATTAGCCCCTATGGACCACTTTTTGTCTTTTGATATTTCCTTGATCATCCCTAAAAACATATGAAAAATGATATACGTGGATTTTAACCCGATAACCATGTACATACGCGGGTTTGACCCCTATAACCGCGTACATCGGGATGTGTGCATAATCCAAATCCTTTTGGAGTTTTCCTTGACATGGATCCGACTCATATGACTCCTGGCCTTCCATATGCCTTGAGATCGCACGGATTTGACCTTTCATTATCCCTTTGAAAGCTACGTAAGGAACCCCTTGGTACATTGAAAGCAGAAGAGAGAATTGAGAGCAAAGAAACTATAGTCCATTGTTGCCGGAACTTATGCTTGAGTCTGCATCCCTTTGTCCCTTGGAGCACTTTCGTGTTCTTCCCAAGCTTGCCTTTTGCTTGTGAGCTTGCTATCGAGAGATAGAGGATTGAAGTGGTGGAGGCCCAAGTGGGGGATTCAGTTTCTCCAGTTCGCAAACGTGCCGTCAGAGGTTGTATCTATCTTGTAATCTCTGATTTATATTAATAGAAATATCTTTTCCTGTCCAATGATGTGTATTTTAATGAATATTTTATCCATGGGATTATGTCAAATTATTTTACATTATTGATTATATATGCTAGAATAGATCTAACACCATGATATATAGTATGCTTGTATTGTTTACTTGTTGTTGAGGAAGTGATCTAACAATTCAAGCTGAAGATTGGAAAGCTCAACGGGGATCTACTTCAACCGTCCGGAATAAGGTACGAGGTCTGATCCTTTAGTGTTAGACATTTAATGTCTATTGCATATTGGAAAAGATTGATTTCTGGAGTCAAACTGTCTGTTGTGGTACCCCAAGCCATAGGAATTTCTCTCTGTAACAGCCATGGAATATAACCACCAGGATGGATAGATTTTTGGTCCAAGACACCTTCTTCCTCCAGGGACTGAATTCTTCTTCCAAAATCTTTCCATTTGGGGGATCAGATCACAAACCAATTTTGCTCGAGATGAGGAATGACAAGAATATCATCCCAATTCCCTTTAGAGTCGACCCATTGTGGGTCACCCACAAGGACTTCTTGGGAATTGTTGCAGATGCATGGTTAGCCCCAGTCACGAGCTCATCATTTTTTGTCTAGGAAGAAAAATTAAGAAGGGTAAAGAAGGCACTCAAGACTTGGGAAAAATCGGTTGAAACTCCAAACCAAAAGAAAGTCAAAGCAATGTTAATGCTTGAGTCTCACCAGATCGAAATGGAAACTAAAAAGATTGTTGAGGAGGATCTATTAAAGGAAATAAGACTGCAAAATGATCTCCATGTTGCATGTAGGAAGGAGGCTGAAATGTGGAGACAAAAAGCTAGGTGTCGTTGGCTCAAAGATGGGGATCGGAACACTAGTTTCTTTCACAAACAAGCTGAGGCAAGGAAAAATTTTAAAACCGTGAATGAGATTCATGTCCATAATAATGTTATCCAAGACTTTGGAAACATCAAAGCGAAAGCTTCCAGACACTTCAGCGAAATATACATGGCTGATCCTATCAACAATTCTGAAAACGACCTTATGGATTTAGTCCCTCGAATAGTCAAAAGAAAAGACAATGAAAGATTGACCCAAAGGGTCGCGATGGAGGAGATAAAAGATGTTTTGGATGACATGGAAGATGATAAGGCACCAGGCCCAGATGGGTTCAATGTAAATTTCATTAAGGTGTGCTGGGGAATTGTTCAAAAATAATTATTTAAAATGGTTATAAAATATCAGAGGTGCGATAAAATTGGTGGTAGCACAAATTCAGCATTTCTAGCACTCATTCCCAAAGAGAAGGATGCCACTTCTTTTGACAGGTTCCGATCCATTTCTTTATGCAACATTGGATATAAGATAATCACGAAAATTATGGCCAGAAAATTAAAAAATATTCTGCCTTATATCATACCTGAGAACCAAGGAGGCTTCATTAAAAGCGGGAAAATCTGGGACAGTATCATTTTGGTCCAAGAGGCAATCCATTCCAGCCTAAAGAATGGTGAAAAAGGAATGGTGGTGAAAATAGACTTAGCCAATGCCTTTGACAGAAAATATCATTCCTTTTTCTATCAATTCATCCTAAGATTTGGATTTGATCCAAGCTTCATCAGATGGGTCAAAGGCTGCATTAGTAAACCTTGGATTGCCCCGCTTATTAATGGAAGGGTGGCAACCTTTCTTCAAGATTCGCAAGGACTGAGGCAAGGATGCCTGCTTTTACCTCTGCTCTATGCAATCCAAGCTTCGATTCTTAGTGTTCAGCTTGAGCAAGCTAGGAGGGATCAAGAGAGATTTGGCATCAGGATAGCTCGGGGAACTAAAGATATCAATCATGCGCAGTTTGCTGATGATAAATCCTGCTCAGGGGCACCAACCATATCATTGCAAGAAGATTCAAGAATGAAATGGATCGCTATTCCTAAGCTTCGAGAAGTAATCTTAACCATAGGAAGAGCTTGATCTATGGATGGAATATTAATCCAACGAAGATGTCGGGAATCTCCCGTATCCTAGAAATTGAAGGAGTGACTAGCTGGGACTCTTCCCAATCTTCAAAACTGAACCCAAAATATCGTATTGGAATCCACTTATAGATAAAATCAAAAAGAGAATTCTAGGATGGGGAGCAGCTTGGTTAAATCTGGTAGGGAAATCGGTATTGACAAAAGAAGTTATGAACAATTATCCTCTCTATCAATTCTCTTTACTGCTAGCTCCTCCCAAAACGCTTGCAACTATTGAAATCTTGCTGAGATTCTTCCTCTAGCAAGGCAGGAAAAATGGTGGAGGGAAAAAATTCACTCTTATCAGCTGGAAGAAAATTAAAATGCCTAGGATGGAAGGAGGATTGTAGATTAGAGATTTGAAGATCCAAAATCTGGCAATGGGAGCTAAGCTGCTTTGGAATATGGTAGATACAAAGCCTTCCTGGAGCAGTCAAGTGATTAAGAACAAATACTTCTCTGGTTCGAGACTCTGGTGTCTTGACATTGAGCCAGAGAACAAGCAATGCTCTCTCATCTTCTCCCTATGCAGGAAGGTGCTGCCCAGGTTCAATGAGGAGCTCCATTGGATACCAGGAAATGGTAAGCTTATAAATTTTTGGAAGGATACAATTCTTGGGAAGCCACTTCCTTATCTCTCATGAATTAAAAACCAGATGGACATGCAGGAAATCAACATGTTGTGGGATATCTCTATTTCGGAATTCGATCCACCAAATCGTTAGGTTGGGTGGCTCCTATCGGAGTTCCCTATAGATATTGAAGATGAAAAGAAACAATTGTTGGAACACTTGTGAAGCATTGCACCAGTGGCCAAGGGAAGGAGAGACTGCCATGGATGGGGATGCTGCTCTTGAAAATACATGATGACTGAAGGTTTTAAGAAATTCCATGTGATTCCAGCAATTCCTTGCAATCAGACAATTTGGAAAAGGTTGTGGGATAACAAAACGCTGCCCAAGATTGATTTATTTTCATGGACACTGGTGCATGGGAGGATTCTCGCCAGAGAAAATATGGAGAGGAGAGGTTTCGTGGGTCCCTTTCGATGCCCATTGTGCTCTGAAGCCAGCGAGACCATTCAACATCTATTTTTTGAATGCCTCTATTCCAATACCGTGTGGAATCAAATGACGAGACCTTGGGTGGATGTGATTCAATTGTCGGGAAACATTCAACAGTGCTTCATCAATTGGGAGAAGGCATACAATGGAGATCTAGATTAGAAAAAAGGATTTAAAGAATGTTGGATGAAGTTACCAAAAATATTTTGCCGGTGCATTTGGATTGAACGTAACCTCTGAATTTTCCAGGATAAAGCTCAACCTGCTTGGAAAATAGCAACCAAGGCGCAAGGTTTAATGGGAGAAATAATAAGTCTCATGGTGATCCCCAAAAACAAAGCCAAACTGATTGATAACAAAAGTAATGGGTTGCAAATCTTCAATTTTTCTGTTGATACAAATTTGTCCAAAAAACATTTAGAAAATTGGGAAATAAGATTTGATAAATCTCAATTTGTGAATTGGATGAGAGAGAGGAAGATCTTTCAAAAAAAAATTGATGGAGCTTCAAAGGGGAATCCAGGGATGGCGGGAGAGGGAGGGGTTGTCATTTTCCCAGAAGGGAAAACTGAAACTGAATACTACTAGAATATAGGGGAGGATTCCAATAATATGGCCAAGCCGTATGGGTTATGGAAAGGACTCAAGCAGCTGAAAGATATAGGAGTGGATGAAGCCATGGTCTTTGGAGACTCCCGGTTAATAATACAAGCAATGAATGGGGAAAATCAATGCAGAAATATAAGGTTAGACATGCTACTCAAAAGAATTAAATCCATCTCTAAGACATTTATACAGATAGAATTATTTCATATCCTTCGTGAGCTAAATTAAATGGCGGATCATGCCACTAATAAATCGATGACTTTAGGTAGAAATGAACTATCTATAAATCAACATTTATGTTTAGTTTTCCAACCCTAAAAGGCATGGTACTGGTTTAATTAGAGATATTTTTTAGCATGGATGAAGTGGACAAGGTCATTAACTTCTCAGGCCCTCTACCATTTCCATATGAGACATCTTCCACCTCGCGAAGAGGATTCATTAAATGCAGAAGGGAGATAATGAATTCCTGTCATGCGTGGTGTCACAATGTCGTCTCTCAGCCCAAGGCGCTATGCGATGTCATCTAGGCATGTGGACACCCACATCTAGGTACCATTATTGTTATTGTTATTATTAATCCTTTTATTTTATAGTATTTGTTTTGTGCTTTTTAATTTAATTTAAAAAATGTATTAAAATTAGTTTTATTAAATGTCTCTTTCTTTTCAATTTAGTTTTATCATTATTGATGGTCATGGACAATCATGAAAGTGGGTTTATTATTTCATGCATAAATAGTAAACTAACTAACAATCAATTAAGAGGCTTAAGATTAAACTAACAATCAATTAAAAGGCTTGAAGGAACTTTTTAGTTAGGGATGTAAATCTAAAAGTGGAATGGTTAAGTAAAGGTATGGCCAAATTACATAATCCGGTTAATTATTGCAAAGGGGCTAACTAAAATCAACATGTCACTTAGAAGAATTGAACTTAGGTGGGGAGGGTTACATTCATTCCTCCCAACCACCCAAGCTACATCCAATGGACATTACATTTACATCTTATTCATTATTTATTTATTGAATCCAATATCACTCTCACATTCAGATTTTGACGGTCGGTGCTTTACTTTGTTTCATCTATTATTATTAAATTTAAGTGAAATTTGGGTTCATAATGATAAACAAGTATGCATTAATAATATTTTAAAAACATTAAAATTTAAAATTCGAAGGTTAATAGTATTTGGTAAGACACAAAATAGTTATTGCAACATCATTATTTTAAGTAGATTTAGTGTATTAGCTACAAAGAAGACAAAATTATGGTTTATTTTGTTGTACAGATGATGACGATGGTTGAAGAGGGGCATTTGCTCAACCTCCTGATGACGATGGTTGACGAGGGGCATTTTCTCAACCTCCTTGTGATGGTTGAATAGGGGCATTTTCCTGACCTCCTTGTGAACTCCTTCAACAAATATATTAGGGAATTCAAATTACTTATCACAACCATAAGCAAAGTGACAACATCTCCTCCTAATTGAATTTTGCAAAATATTGGAGGAGATCCCATTGGTCACTTTCACACATGCTCTATTGGGAGGAAAATATTTGACATACCATGAAACAATTATTATAGAAAATTTACATGGCTTGGATCCTCAAAGTGGATGCAAATGTGGGTTGACATCCACTAGGGAGTCCAAATATAGGGACACGTTAAAATGTACTTCCGCAACATAGGATACATTGAATTTAAATTTGAAATGGAGGATAGGGATCTAATATTCAATGGTGGCCCTTCATTCATGGGATTGAGAGGAATGTTCCTCTATCCAAAAGTTAATATCCCTTTAGTTATTCTTATATGGGTGTGCCTTCCACACCATCTATTTATTTTCTGGAAGCACAATTCACTAGCAAACATTGGTTAGTATGTGGAAATATCCTCCTCGAAAAATGATCTTCATGTATGTGCAAGGATTTGTGCAGAAGTGGATCTCTTAAAAGGACTCCTATAAATAGTAAGACTCCACATGGATGATTGTTCATGGATCTAGGTATTATATTATAGGAAAATTCCCTTCAAATGCAATCATTTCCGTAATATGGTGATTTCTCTAAGGACTTCCCAAATAACATGAAAAGGGTAGTAGTGTCAAATTCATTATAGCACATTAAAGGTAAAAAGTAAGTTGCAACTCCACCCAAAGTGTTAGAAAACCTCAAGAAAACGATGTCACATTTTAAAAATAGGCTTACAACCCTTACTTATATGTATCAAGAGGCCTAGACCTCCCTTCACCATCCCCACCCTCAATAATAATGGAAACAATAAAGGAATTTGATATTTGATGATATTTAAATTGAATATGGCTAACACCTTTAACCGAGTATGACAACAATCCCTATTTCAAGTTCTTCAAAAGATTGATTTTTCTACCTCCTTTTGCATCATCTAGATCAAGGCATGTTTGTAGACCCTCTAGATAAACCATTGGTAAATGCAATACCAAAAATCTTCGTATGCACCTCAAGAGGAGTAAGCAAATTAGGTTGACCCTCTCTCATTCCCTATGGATCTTAATGGTTGAAGTGTCAAATAAGAATCTGGACAATGAAAGGTGATCATGGTGACTCCCTTGGGTCAAGATAGCTAGAGAATAAACATTGTCAACCAAACATAGTTTGTTGATTATTCTCTTTGAATCGAGGAAACCTCCCTCATCATACAAGAACATTTGAGGATGGTGTATACAAATTCCTTTATGCCTCTAGCAGTAAATTCAATAATCCTAAATGTATATTTCATGGCTAGAAAACCCCATATTTAATGTTGACACAAATAAAAACAATCATGTACTTCACCCTTGAAGTTAAATGAAGGCCCATTAAGTACATATACATCACAATAGCTATTGCTAGCCTCATAAAAGTTGGATGGAATCCCATTATTGACAAAATAAAAGTGAGGATGGTATCATGGGGAGCAATATCTATAAACACCCATGGTAGGTTAATTCTAACTAAATATGTTGTATTTTGGATGTCTATTTATGTGATTATTGTTGATGTCTTCTACAGGAAACCTACTATCTTTGGGATGTCTCGTTAGATAGTTAATGTGGCAAGGAGGAAAAAATAAAAGTAAATACTCCACCCCCTTAACTAGAAGATAGTATGAACCCTATATGTAGCAAGAGGAGTAGCCATCATGGACCATAATGAATACATCTCTTGGAGTTGAACTAACATAATGGTTGGAAATAAAGAAAGAGGAATGGTGGAAAGAATTCATTCACATCAAATTCCTTTAGGGTTCCCCATGTAAACTTTGCTTATAGTTTTATATATTTGAAGGATTGTGCTCTCATATATGGAATCCCTTGCGTGTCCAATCAAATCCTTAAGGGAAATATTTCATAGAAGCTGGGGAATGAATGATCCATTAGCATTTGTAACCACCAATATTAGGGAAATATTCAAACTCCCATCACTCATATTTAACATCTATCTCTCTACAATTTTGATGAAGAAGGGACTCGGATAACATGACAACCACTCCTCCCCTTTTATTAAATTTCATCCATTACCAAAACAACCACTTAAAGGCATGAGAGGGATAGTGGCCACAAGCCAATGGATGAGGATTAAAGGCTCTAGGGCATGAGAGGTGAGGGGATCGTCTTGCGAAAATAAGATATCCACATACTTTGAAGTTGTGGTAAAGTATTTATTGAGAATATGGGATCCCAAAAGTCATAACCTTTTGTTGGCTACTAGAACAAAACAAACTCTTCATTGTCTAGAACCTAAAAAAAAGAGGAATACAAGGTCATTCATGTCATGCCCTATATGTTTTAGTAGAAGATAACTCTCTTGATATTTTCCTTCAATGCCTCATCATGAAACATACTTGGAAAATGGCCATCAAATATATGAAAATAGATATTTATCTCCAAAATTATTGGCAATGGGCATTTATTGCTTGGATTGTGTTTTAACCTAAAATGAAAGCCATTACTAGCTCAAACCTAGAGAACCCTCCCAATGTTTGTTCTATGGAAGGTATGGATGGAAGATCAAAAGGGAATATAAGGGAGGTAGGAACTTGGGGTGAAGACTTGCATGGGGTCTTGAAATGACAACAAACAATGAAGTCGAAGGTTTGGCAACATTGGAAGGACTAAAGTTTCTTTCGATAATCCCATTAGGTAACATTGTAATTGTTGGGTATTTTCTATAACATCCTGCACTCTAGAGGATACATCTCCTCATCATCACTGATAATAATTTGTTGCCACAGAAAGACTCTCCTTCAAATTTTAAATGAGAATCCTTAGTGACATAGTTCACTTCAACCATGTAATAGTAGATTGAATGACAAATGAAGGGGGGAATTTTTCATAGGGCCTCATTCATATCAATAAAAGAAAGGAAATCCTAGCCCATGATTATTGTCCACGATAACAAGATATTCATCATGGACCAATTGGTTGTGGCACCTTGAGAAGACTTCAATGGTTTTTCAAGCATATAAGGAGGAGGAAAGCTCCAACCATACCCATCACTATAATACCCCGGTTTTAACCCCACTTGCATTAAAGTACATAGGATACATATGTTGTAAATAATCTTGGTGCAGAGCTAAAGGCCAAGGCCCCACCATAGATTTGGTTATGTNGGTATATCAGGACATGCGGCATATATTTAATTATGGCATCATGTAAACACGCATTTTAATTAAATAACCCAACCAGCTATGTTCACAGCAACTAAATTGATAAGGGGCATGATTCCAAAGGAAAAGGAAAGAGGGATGTGAAACATTGAGTCATGGGGAAAAACTATGTGTCACCACCTCCCTTGGTTATTTTCCTTTTTGTTAGTTGAGGCAGCGATTGGCTGGCAAGAAGACCACTACCACGCCATGCTTACTCTCCTCTCCACAATGTAGGGACCATTTTTCCCACTCCCTCGGATCATGGCTGTTTGTCTTCCTCATGCAGGATGGGGGATAAAATGTTTTACCATCCATTGTGTGGGGGTTCACCTCCTCTCTCTAGCGCTAATTGTCAGTCTGTAATACTGTTCTTCCCATCCACATAGAGAACCAACTTTGGCCTCCACGCATTGGACTGTGTATTGTTTTCATCCATCATAGCGGATCGCAGCGGAAATTATTGGGATTTCTCCCACTGATTGATGGGAGTGGTTTTTCCCACGCATTGTTGACTGAGATACCTACAGTGCGGCATTGGTAGAAGATCGGGGTGATCTTTCTGGTGAATCCACGCTGAGTGGTGAACATTGGTCGTGTCTTTTTTTTAACCATTTTCTGGTCTGTGTAAGTCTCACAGCGATGGCATTGAAGATTGGATTGCTGTGGGTTCATGTGAGCATGTTAGCTGTTGTTTGCCATGATGGCTTGACTGTGTTTTTCCCTGTAAACACTTGAATAGTTGTTTGGCTGCTTGCATGCATTGGATTTGTCCCCAGACTATTTTGGGTTGGTGAATGAGGGCCTGTGGTGCTTGATAAACCTGGTGGGTTGAGAACCACACGAACAAGAGCTACTGAGCTAGATTTCTTCTCCACAACCCCTAAGGAGCACTGGAGGGAAGATCAGGGTCTGAGGGACTGCGTTGTAGAGAAGGGACTGAATTCCTTGTGTTGGGTGTGCGTGGGTGTTCTAGAGTCCAGGCTGGTTCTAGTGTTGGTGTCTACAGCTCTTCAGTGAGCTCACCAGCTTAGCATTAGCCTTTTCCATCTCCTGGATGGACTGATAAACCCAACTCCGTTGGCTTGGCTGATCTGTTGTTCGCCTGATAAACCCAACTCTGTTGTCTTGGCTGATCTGTTGTTCACCTGATAAACCTAATCGTGTTGGCTTGGCTGAACTATGTACCCTTGTGGTGTTGTTACCCTTGGCTATGTGTAAGCCTATTAGTTCCTTATTCCTTGGGGAGTCACGCCAGGCTCGGGGGTGGCAACATTGCTGAGAGATTTAGGAGCGTGCTAGCCTATGGTTGGGTGGAACGTTGCAGCGACGTAGCTGGTTGCTGAACGAGTTCTTTATAAAGATAAGTAATCTTGTCTATTTTACTTTTGCGATCCTATTTACTGTTAATGATCATGATGAACATGTTGAATGCTTGTATGAATGTATGTTGCTTCCACTGTGTATGATGAATAATAATGTATGCATGTTTTAGTTCAAGCATTCTGTTTCAGCTTTTCACCATATTATGAGTGTACATGTTCATGGGGCTCTTAGCTCGGATGGTTAACGCCATGGTAGCGTCCTCTTCGTCGGTCGAAGGGTCGGGGACGTTACAATCACACCAATATATTATTGAGGAAGTTGCTTTTACTTCACCCCTACGTCACATGTCACCACTCCATCCTTTGAAAAACGACATAGAAACGTGTATTTACTTCGTCAATGGTATCAAAAACCTAAAATTGGATGAAAACGACATATTGGTAAGCTTTGATGCCGTCTCTCTTTATACCAAAGTTCCAGTCAAAGATGTGATTAGGGTTATAAGAGAAATTACAAGTGAGGAAATAGCTAAACTTGTTGAGATTTGCCTAAAATCAACCTATTTCTCTTTTCAAGGGGAGATGTATGAACAAATTGATGGTGTTGCCATGGGATCCCCTCTCTCTTCGATAGTGGCCAATCTATACATGGAATACCTTGAGAAGAAAGCTATTGACTCCTCCCCCCTAAAACCAAGAGACTGGAAGCTATTCGTGGATGATACTAGTATCATCTAGCCACATGGAAGAGAAAGTCTATACAAGCTCCTGGTACACTTAAATAATCAGTCAGATCACATTAAGTTCACTATGGAGATCCAAGAGAACAATAGACTTCCCTTCCTTGACATCTTGATAACAAAAAAGGAGGATGCCTCTCTTTTACACTAGGTATACTGGAAGAAAACCCATACTGATAGATACTTGCACACTAAATCTCATCATCACCCGTCACAAAAGATTGGAATCCTTAACACTCTTGCTACAAGAGTAGTAAGAATTTATGATACGGATCATCTTAAAGAAGATTTGTCACATCCCTCGAGGGTATTACAAGTAAATGGTTATGAACAAAAAGACATAAAGAAAGCTTTCTTAAAAGAAAAAAAACTGATGGTTAAGAACCGAGGGGATCACACAAGAAAGGCATTTCTCCCTTACATTCAAGGGACAACTCATAAAATAGCAAAAATCCTCAAACAAAAGCAAATCAAAATTGCCTTCTCCCCTCTGAATTCCTTGAGAAATTTGCTTGATAAATCAAAGGAGGGCCATCGATCCCACGTTTAAAAAGTGCATCTACTCAATTCCTTTCTCGTGTGGTGAAATATACATCAGGGAAACCGAACGTGCAATAAAAAATAGAATTAAAGAGCATTGTGCTGACATAAGGCATGAACGAATTAAAAAGTCAGCAATTGCCGAACATTCTTGGAAAACCAATCACCACATCTACGTAGAGGATGAAAAATCCATTGCAATTGAAGAAAATTACACTAAAATACACATTCGAGAAGCAATAGAAATAGAGAAACATAAAAAAATCAACAGAGATGACGGGCTATATTGAGCAAAACCTGGAAACCTGTGATACACAAAGCAATAATTAAAACAAACTAAGCAAAAATATGAGCCAACTTGGTGAAATATTAAATAATTTTTGCCCTATTTTACTATTTATAAAAGAACATAGCCTCACATTCCATTGAGATATCCTTTCTCTTGAAGATGGGCTCAACTACGGAGTATGAAATGTATGTTGAGGTTGAAAACACCAATAATACAGGTTTCCTCATCTTCAAAGTGTATTTACTTGTTGTCTCCCCCATTCCCATTAACATACACAGGGGGGGCTCTTCTCCAACTCATCCAAGCATTGGTTTCCTTCACTTAAAGTCACCTCATCAACATTGGTAGGATACACCCTCTACCATTTTTTACACTCATGATTATCTCTACTTGTAAGAATCGAACCAACCACTTTGGTGCTAATTTTTTGTGGATCTTGTGGCCTCTCTTTGTAGCTCTCCCCCTTTGTATTTCTCTCACCTTCTAATTGGTAAGAATTCTTGTGGGAGAAATCAAGTTTGGATTTCTTCTCTACCTCACTAAAAAAATGACTCATTATTGTTGTAAGTGTTACTTACCAAGTCGATTTAGAAGACCACTCACAAGGGTCATAACAATATGAGTACCCAACCAACCATGCCCTCACTATAGCTATGCATAACCTTTTTAGCGTAAGGGAAAAAGGCATCCTTCAACACTTTAAGAAAAAATGGTAATGTTGATACCCGAATAACTAGATGAGACATTCAATCTCAAATCAAATCCAACATGTTTTGGAATGGAAGGTACAAGTTGGTTTGAATAGCCTCACAGCCAAAGAAAAAAAAAACTAGGAACTAGAAGTTGCCTTCAAAATCATTGTCGGTCTCTCTACATTATCCATCTCCCAATGCAAATGATGTTGCCCCATGCGTATTCTCCTCCATGGGCCAATAAAAAAACAAGTACACCCATAGTTTTTTATCTTTACATCGAATAAATAAATATTGTCTATAATAGATAGTACACTTTTGTTAAATCATTGCATCCAATTTCCTAAAGAGAGTTGGTAGGTTAATTTGTCAAATAACACAACAACAAAAAACAAAAAAAAATAAGAAGGAACCATTTTTTAAATATCCAACTCTACTGATATTTTGTACAATATATCGAATAGTGGAATAATATAAACATCCTAACTCTTTAGGTATATCATTTATTAATAAACATTAAAATAACAAACAAAATTAAGTATATATTTATCACATGTGTGTATATTTTGAGAGGTTTAATTTTTTCATTAATAACATTTAAAAGTTTTATTTTAATAGAAAAACATTTTATCACATGTATATATTTTGAGAGGTTTAATTTTTTCATCAATTATATTTAAGTTTTATTTTAATAAAAAGATTTATTATGGAACATTATATATTTATAATATCTTATAATTAAAATTTTTATTATATGTTTATTTTGAACATTTATGTTTATAAAATTTTATAAATAAAGTTACTTTTGATCACCATTTATTGATAGGCAAATAACAAATTAGAAACAATGGGTAGTGGATTCAGTCTTCACCCCCACAAACCAGGTTCGCTTACAAACTTTTATGGCTCACTCACAACTTTATAACATCAGTGACTAGTTTCTTTAGGGCAACTAATGACTCCCAATTGATGAGGATAGAGCCCCATATAGGAGGCGTTACTTGACATCCTTAACGTCAAAAAGATAACATAATTGTGACTCTTCCTTCCTTCCAAGTTGAGTGGCTTGTTGATTCGTCTTCTCCTCATGTCGGGATCATAAGAGCATGGGTCCATGCCATCTAATTGGTATCGTCTCAATCCATATCCCATATAGATTAAGATCCTACCGTTGCTTTATTCAATGTTGTAGAATCCCTAGTTTAGGATCCATTTATACGGTCTTTAGTCCCAAATCCATTTGTTGACTCCAAAGGAGTTGATTCACCATATCATTTCTAGTTGATGTCAAGAGTAGTAACTCAAGCACTAGTATTATCTTCTCTGCCTTGGAGATTTGGAGATTTGGATTGAGAAAAGCAAGCCTCCTCCATACTTCCAAATTCCCCAGAAAGCAGATTCTCTATGTTACTGGATTTCCTTTCTCTTTCCAAACTTTATAGGCTATTGGAGTGAAAGCACATTTAATCATACTCTAAATCCTAACTGTTATGGCTTTCTTAGCAGGTCACTATTTACTTGCCCAGATTGATTGATACACCTATTCCTACCAAGTGAGTGTTTCCACCGTTTATCATTTATTTATAATTTTAAAAATATAAATATTTTTATTAAGTTAACAAAAAAACATAAATTTCAATTTTTAAAATTTAAAGTTTTAATATTTAACCACTTTAATTTTGAAAATATAAATTATTTTTGTTATTTAAACATAATTTTAATTATTTAAATATTTAATCAAAATCATACCACCAATTATTTTTATTACTTAAATCAAGTCAATGATCTCATACAACCATTTTTTTAATTAGTAAATCAATTTTTTTAATTAATAAAGCAAATCATTGGCCTCCATATGAATTATTCTTCGAGTATAAAGGTCACTCATGAGAATTTCATGAAATACAAGTTAAAGTATAAAAATAAATGTGAGGCTAGACTATTCCTCATCTTTATTGGAAGAATAAAGGTTAAAGAAAGATTAACTGAAGTAGCAATACATTTAAAAGAAATTGCATTGCAATAAATGAGAGTATGAGTGATATGAATCTTTGTTTTTGAGAACTTTATATTATGGGATAACATCTACTTCTTCAATTATTGGTTTATTAACTGGAAATTTTATGAAACAGAAGTTAAAGTAAAAGAATAAATGTTGGGTGGGAGTTTCCTCATTTTTGGAAGAATAAAGGTTATAAGAAAATAATTGTTATTATAATGTTTGAAGTAGTAGTATATAAAGAAAAAAAAATACATTTTTTGTTATTATATCTTTTTAAATATAAGAAATATAATTTTTTATTTTCATTTTTATTTTTGAGTTTTATGTTACACTGACAACATTTCTTCTTCAATCATTTTTTCACTAATTGAAAAAATAAAATTTGATAAAATAAAAGTTAAAAGTAAAAGAATGGGGCCATTTCCCATCTTCCTAAGTTTTTTATTTTATTTTTGAGTTTTATGTTACAATGACAACATCTCTTCCTCAATCATTTTTTCACTAATTGAAAAAATAAAATTTCATGGAATAAAAGTTAAAAGTAAAAGAATGGGGCCATTTCCCATCTTCCTACGCTTCTTGGAAGAATAAAGGTTAAAGAGAATATTTAATGGGGCCATTTCCCATCTTCCTAAGTTTTTTATTTTTATTTTTGAGTTTTATGTTACAATGACAACATCTCTTCCTCAATCATTTTTTCACTAATTGAAAAAATAAAATTTTATGGAATAAAAGTTAAAAATAAAAGAATGGGGCCATTTCCCATCTTCCTACGCTTCTTGGAAGAATAAAGGTTAAAGAGAATATTTAATGGGGCCATTTCCCATCTTCCTAAGTTTTTTTATTTTTATTTTTGAGTTTTATGTTACAATGACAACATCTCTTCCTCTTCCTCAATCATTTTTTTACTAATTGAAAAAATAAAATTTCATGGAATAAAAGTTAAAAGTAAAAGAATGGGGCCATTTCCCATCTTCCTACGCTTCTTGGAAGAATAAAGGTTAAAGAAAATATTTATTCTGGTCACATTTAAAGTAGTAATACCTATCCTTCTTAACATGAATTCTTTTTAGAACTTTATATTATTGTAACAATATATCCTTCTTTAATCCCTAATTGAATTTTTCATAAAATAAAAGTTAGAGTAGAATTTCATGAAACGGAAGTTGAAGTAGAAGAATAAATGTTGGGTGGGAATATTTCTAGGCTTTTTGGAAGAATAAAATTTAAAGAAAAAATAATTGTTGTTATGAAGTATGATTGATTGTTTTTCTGTGATATATATATTTTTTAATCATAGAACAACCACTTCTCAAAAGTATATCTAACAGCTTGCAAGTTAAATATACCAATAACTTGTTGTAATTTAGCAAAAGCCAGAAATATCCAAAATTGGTTCTAAGAAACCTACTCAAGCTAGAGAATATTGCAGGCCCACTGGAGAGCCATCTTGTGTGTGGAAGGAAGAACAGTGTGTAAACTTCAATTGTTGGTGATCTTCAATTTCCCATTATTGAAGAAATTGCCATCCGAAATGAAGCTACCTCATTTAAAGGAATTGTATATAACTATGTGCAATGAGTTAAAGGAATTGGACATTAGAAGTGATGGTTTTCCAATGTTGGAGACATTGATATTCGATGAACTAATCAAGTTAGAGAGTATATCAGATCCTTCTCATGTGTGGACTATGAACCCAAATCTAAATAAAAAGTAAAATCATGAAGAAAAATTGTTGTTATGAAATCTGTCAAATCCGTTGCTGGATGAAAAATACGTCCTACAACTTACAAGACAAGACGTCAAAATCCAGGCCTTAATTTGTGATTAATGGATTTATCATCGCTACTTTATGTCTTATCCTTATCTCGTATTTCCGTGCAAGGCCAAAGGTCTATTATCTCGTTTGGTCATGGTCATGACTGATGAGTCATGACAGTTCCACTTGCCGAATCTAGCAGTAACAACAAAATCTTGTAGAGCGAATGGTTCCCCTGCAAAATCCAATCTAGTTAGGTACTACTCATATGGAGGAAGGGAACGACAATTCCACTCACTAATCTGAATTTCTGTCCTCGCGACTCGCTCATGATCAAATCAAGCGAAGCTCATGTCTTCTGCATCACTTTATGTTGTGTGAGGCCGGCCTAACTGCTCCAGGTCACATTATTGATTAGTCAGACGAACTCAAATTTTTGTTTCTTTCAGCTTTTTTGGGAAACTTCCTCGTCACTTGAATTTTGAGATGGGTGTCTTACGGAGCCGATACATTATGCACTTGCTCATGATTCAGCTGCTTGGCTGCTTTGGATGGCTATGCAATATTGCTTTAGCGCAGCTCGATTTAGGTGAGGGAATAACGGGTTCCGTTGGTTCTCCCGATATAGCAATAGCCTGCTTTGCAAATTTAGCCGTCTTCGTTACAAGCTTGTTAAGAGGACGACTTGACCTGGAGATAGGTGCCAGGGATCTTCTGGCTACAATGCGAGTCCCCGGAACGAAAAAACTGAGAGAGATAAATAAGGGGGAGATAAATAAGGGGTTCGGTCTGACCACCTGTGACAAAGGACAATTAGGAGAGGCTTCTGTTGTAATGCTGTCATACGACACGGCCATACCTTCCATGGAGAAATTCATGAAGCATTTCTCCCAGGCCTATAATGTGCACTCCATTCTGCTTCAATGTTTTCCTTTAAAATCTAAATCTGCTGACCTCCTTCCCGGGCTATGTAATTGCAAGAATCACGATGGAAAATATAAATGCACTTGCATTGTATTCATATGCCTTGCGCAGGAAGTGGAAGAGATCGTAATGATGCTTGCTCATCGGATGCCACGAACGCTTATACGGCTCTCCGATTCACTGTGTCTACTGCCATGTCCAGACTGCCGACAAACTGGCTGCCATGGGTTGAAACAGGGCGAGTTGTATGTGGAAGAGACTGAGGAATCTGGAAGGGAGACATGTCCAGAGTGCCTACCAACTTGCTGCCATGGGTTTAAACAGTGCGAGTTGTATGTGGAACAGACTGATGTATGGAAGACATGTCCAAAGTGCCTGAATTTGACAAATAACATCAAGAAAGGAAAGAAGGCAGTTGTGGATATATTTCAGTATATTTACCAGGGAGCCATGGAGCAACATCATTCTTGCATGTGCATTCCACTTTCTCCGCAAGGCTATGATCAGTGGACACGGCTGCTGGTGAGATCTATGGGAGTCAGAGGCTTGGCCTTTGAAAAAGGTCCCTCTTTCGTAGTGCCAAGGGTAGCAGAAGTGCTACTCAACCTTCTATTAACTGGTTGGTTCAGAGTGGATGGCCTCTCAAGCGCTCTCGTCGCAAGAAGGGCGATAAGAGAGTATGTCGACCAAGGAGGTGGTTTTGCTGCCAATGCTTTTCTAGCAGGTGGTGTCCGATACGAAAACAATGATTGCTGCGTGTTGCGTTTTAGAGGTGGTATTCTTTCGGGCACCAGAAGCTTCTCGTTTATAATAGGGTGTACCAACTTTATTTGTTTAGTAGCTTGGGTTGTGCTGACAGGTTTTCAAGGAAGCATTGGGAAATGGTATGATACACGTTCCGTTTCACCCTCTATACCTATAATTGTTATTATAATGGTAGCTATCTGTATGGCTATGGGCATGGACTGTTTACATTTATATCTCAGAAGATCCAGTCGTTCTCCTGAAGAATATCGTGTCAGAGTTGTGGTTTGTTGTGTGATAGCTTTAGAAGCGATGTTCATTTTATTGGGGAGCATAATAACAAGATTTCTAGGCATACAAGTTCTCGGGAGATGGTTATACAGTGCTTTGCATCTATTAGTTTGGAACAAGTGGGCGACTGGAAGTTATCTTTTAGGTGACCATCCACCCCTATACGAAAATGATCCCCGATATAACTATGACAATGGAATTCTAGTGCACTCTTCTGCATTTTGGTTAAATTCTATTTTGGCTGGAGTCCGACGTAATTGGAATTACTCTCTGTACACGCCAAATTAAAAGGTTTTTTGTGCATATCAAATTAAATCAAGTGTCAGTGTTAATTTATACCTGCAAATTAAGTCAAAGTGTGTTTTGATAAGAAGTTTGTTTGAAGTGTATTTTCATTGTATATCTTATTACTGTTTTACTTTTATTATATTACTGTATATCTTGTTATTAATGTTTATTTTTATTATATTATTTTATTCTATAATTTAGTTATTGATTATTTTTAATGTTTTAGTCTATATGTAATGTTTTTTTCGATTTCATGATTTTTATTAGACATATGCCTTAATTTACTTTGAATTCCTTAAACATACATTTATGAAATAAAACTCTCCATTGTTTGGATTCTTCTTTTGGAAGGCACTTTTCGGATTTGGACAAAGCTGTAAAAGTTGATTACTGGTTAAGGTTTATAGGACTTTTTGGGAAGAAGTTGTGTTTTATGGAATATTAAATAATAATAATGTTATATTGGGTAGATATTTAAATTTACGGGGTTCACTAGTAAGGCAATATCATATAAAGTCCATTCATATTAAGGGTTTAAATATTTCTAAAAGCCTAAAAAATATATTGCCTCATATGACAGGGTGAAAGGGAATTTTAATTTGACATAGTAATATAATATTAGGGGTTATTTTATTTGGGTGGGTTGAGGAATAACTTTCAAATCATGGGATGGATTCATATATATAGCTCATTCATATATTTGAAGGCCACCCATACATACATGTTGAATGCATCCATGGTTGAATGCAAACACCTCTATGCACTAAAAGAAAAATTTGTAAAATTATTGTATATTAAAATATTTATTTTAAAATAATATCTTTATAGTATTATAATTTCTTTCGGTAATATTTTATTATATATATATTAGATAAAAAATATTAACATTATCTCTCTCTCAAGCACATACACATATATATAATTGTTGCATATGAAAACATTTTATACTAGAATATTTAATTTCATTTTTTTTAATATTAGCATTGTGCTTATGAATGTTTTTTATTAATTTCATTAAATAGTTTTTAAATGAAATTATTCATATGATTTTGATGTTCAAGTATGCAACTTCAGTCACTTTCATAGCAGATAGATGTCTGTACTTGATACAACACAAGCAATATTAGTACCTAATGTGTTATGTTACTCCTTGGTTTTATTTACCTTGATATTAATTTTTATTCGAGTATTGGAGTCCCTCTCTCACCTAGTGTGCTCTCATGAGTTGGATTGGTGTTCCTCTTGGTGTATCTACTTGATGTGTAACTCCTATTTGTTATTTTGGAATGTAACTCTCATGCTTGTGTGTGTGTGTCTCTCTCTCTACCAATTAGAATTGCTTATGAAGGAATTCAATTTGGTTGTGTTGGCTAGTCACTCTTGTGTGTTGGTTCATTTTTTTTCTCTTATGCTTATGTTTCGAACTTGTGGTTTTATTTTGATGCTATTGTTATGAGATCCTTGCTGAGCCTAAGCTCAAATTGAGTTACTTTGGAGCCACTTGTATTTGTCCTGGAGCCAGTAGAAGTTCCCTGGATTAGAAGTGCTACTTTCCATTGGGTTGTGGCTGGAATGATTTCATAAGTGAATTTATGTTTAAGTGATCCCTTTCTTGTGGCATCATGGTTCCATATTAAGGGTGACCATTGCAAAGTGAGTTTTGTCTTGCATTGTGTTCACGTGAATCCCATACAATTTTTTTTATCTCAGTGCCCTTCTTCTCTCACGTTTAGGTTTGGCCAGCCATTTAAATCCCATATTTTTTCTTTCTCTCTACTATTCAGCTCATAATGGCTACAGACATTATCCAAAAGATGTCATAGATTACCAAGCTGGAGAAAGATGTCCATGATCTGAGTAGTGACTTTAGCAGAATTAAGGGCTTGCTCATAGATATTCACAACGTGTTCCAATCTCAACGAAAGAGGCTCCCCGAGGCCTTGGAAAGAAGTTTCGAAAAGATGAAGGATTCCCTTAAAGATGCCAAGGCTATGTTCCCTAAACCCAAGCCAGAGGGAGAGCGAGAGCGGCAGGGAGAGCGACAGCGAGAGCAAGTGTGTCGTCTCCCTTGTCACTTCCTCTTGGGCAACTGCTCCAACCAGTCCTCTAAGAATAGAATTTGGAAGGCAAGATTTCTTTCTCTCTTTCAAGATCTTCAAATGGTTTTTTCAACGTCCTTCAATACTGGGTAGATTGCGTTCTCGGCAACGCCTCCGACATAGCGGGCCGCTTTCTTCAACCTGTGCCTGAATCCGACTTTGTAGGATCGGGCATTCAATCTGCCCGGAAGCAGCTGCAAACATGGCTGCAGGCCAACCCTCGTGGCCCAGCAAGAGTAATCGGTGCACATGGTCCCACGGGCATGGGCAAGACGTCCTTGATCAAAATCATCTACAACACGTATATGAAAGAGGTTAGTGATTTCTTTGATGTCATGATTTGGCTTATAGCTTCTCCTAGCATTGAGATTGAATAGTTGCAGGCTTCCATAGCCGAGGCACTGAATCTAAATCTGGAAGGAAATTCTAATTCTGAGGAGCTGAAGAGGAAACTGAATGATTCTCTTCGAAGAAAGAGATTTCTTCTAATACTAGACAACATGGATCAACAAATAGATCTTAATGCAGTGGGCGTCAAAACTAGGGATGATAATGGTAGCAAAATCCTAATCTGCGGTAGCAACAACAAAAACATCAAGGGATTACTCCCTGATGATAGAACCCTCACCCCAACGGGAATCCTGGGAGTTATTCAGAAGAGGAGCTTTTACAAATGGAGGTGCTCTTAAGAAAAATATAGAGGATACAGCTAGAAAAATTGCTTCGGCGTGCGGAGGCATTTCGTAGGTCATAAATGCAGTTGCTCCAGCGATATTTATCAGATTCAAAAACACTGATAAGGCTGAGTGGAGCAGGGCTTTAGCTTCAATCACAGAGGAAGACTATTAGCCAAAACCAAGACGACTAAACTTGAGTTTAGGGCTCAGTAGATATTAAATTTTAATTTTCACTTTTCACGCCGACCACTTTTCCTTTTTTACATGTCGGGTGAAACTTGTCTATCTCCCGACTAGACAAGTTTATAAATTTTAGTCGGTCTTACCACTCGACTAAATTTACTTCGACTTACTTGTCGGTTCTACCCACTGATTTTACCTCGACCACTTGTCACTTCGACCAAGTCGGCTGACTTCTTCTCTTCGACCAAGTTGGCTGCTTTGACCAAGTTGGTTGCTTCGACCAAGTCGGCTCAATTGTCTTCGATCAAGTCGACTGACTTCTTCTATTCGACCAAGTAGGCTGCTTCGACCAAGTCGGCTCACTTCTTGTCTTCGACCAAGTCAGCTCACCTCGGTCGGCTGACTCAACCAACCACTCAAGTCAGTTCACTTTGGTCGAAATCTACAGAGTATGTTTCTTAGTCTAAAGACTTAAGAAATTACAAATGCTTTTCACGTGTGAGTAATATAGAGTAAAAATGGACACATTAACAAATCCAAATAACTTATAAATCATATGCCAAATATGTAGGAAGACTTGAGTTGACCAATGTGCGGTGAGATTTTTGTGGGTTCTTGTTCTTTCACTTAACAGTAATTGTAAAAGATATTTACAGAAGTAAATCTGGAAATATGTGCAGCCAAACAATCATGCATTCAACCATAAACTATTTCATATATTAAACTATGCGGAAATAACAAAGTATTACAAACTTGTCGATTACAAATTGGTCGATCCAGACTTGTCGGTCTACAGAGCTTCAGCTCTTCGACTAAATCACATACACAGAAGCTTGAGCTTCGACTTCTCTTTCTCATCTTGAGTTCCTCTATCTCTCTATTGTGTCTCTAGTGTCTGTGTAAACTAATTTACAATTTGCTTCTTCTATTTATAGGCAACCTGAAAATTGCTTCTGCATGGGCCGATTGACTCGCATTTAAAGACTGTAATAACTAGATCTACCTAACAAATTAGCTTCAGAAATAAATTCAACATGGTATACATTGCCGAATCGTGGACCCTTCCCTCTTGTCAGACTGACAGACAAGATCTTGACTTGTACAGACTCTGACAGAGTCGGCTAAAAGTCAAGTACAGATCTGCGAGTAATTACATTTTTCCAACAGCTTCCGTCCCAACAGATCTCGAGACCATCGAATCAAAGCTTTATTAACTATTAGGATGGTGTTATGATAAATTGCCTGATGACGCTCTGAAGATTTGTTTTATAAATTGTGTAGCATTTGTCCAAGATAAAGAAATTGTTGTGGAGACGTTGCTGGAAATGTTGGAGGCCGAAGGTTTTCTCAAGCAGGATGCCTGGCGGCGTTGCATAAATGAATTGGTAAGTAGGTGCTTGGTGGAGTGTGTGAAGTTTATTGTTGATGATGACTTTCACAGTGTGGAGTATTTAAATATTCATGGAGTTCTTCATGACATGGCAATATACATATTCCAGAACGAGGAGAACAACTTATTTCTAGCAGGCCAACAGTCACAGAGCTTTCCTAGTGAAAGACATACACGGGAATGCAAACGGATATCAGTTTGCCATACTGCTATTAAGGATCTTCCAACTGAGTTGAAATGTTCAAATCTCGAGAGTTTGATATTAGCCTCTAATAGTCATCTGGAAGAAATTCCAAAAGGATTTTTGTCCAAAAACATCGGCTCTCTTAATATTTTGGATTTGTCAAGGACTTCCATAAGAACATTGCCAACCTTAGTGGACCAGCTTGAACAGCTTGAATTTCTGAACTTGACTGAGTGCATCAAACTTGTTGATTTTCCTGTGAGTCTTTGCAGTAAGCTATCTCACCTTCAAGTTTTCAATCTTAATTCTTGTTCGGCATTGCTTTCATTGCCAAGTAATATAGCAGAGCTCACGAATCTCAAGCTTCTCAAATTGGATGCTTGCTATAGTCTAAAGGAGCTTCCAAG
This sequence comes from Pseudotsuga menziesii, assembly GCA_001517045.1. NCBI lineage: Eukaryota > Viridiplantae > Streptophyta > Pinopsida > Pinales > Pinaceae > Pseudotsuga > Pseudotsuga menziesii. The sequence goes on from LPNX011063731.1 coordinate 81,559, forward strand.
AAATCTTTCTCAATTTACTTCATTGACCACTCTCATCTTGCCGTTAATGGAATCTATTTGTGCGATGAGTGTGGAGGATGTCTCAAAGCTCTCCAATCTCATGGAGTTGACCACAATGGTAAAATCAGAGGATCACTCAAATCCAAAAGAAGTGGATACAGAGGCTACTTGGTTGCAGATGAGAAATTTAACATTAGAATATGAAGATGATGTAGATGCAGATAGAGATAGTATACCACCTGAGCATGTTATTCTCAAAAACATGGGGAGTATGGAGAAGTTATAGAATTTTCATCTGATTAATTATCAGGGGTAACTCTACCCAACAATGTTTGTAAGTTTCAAGATATGAAAATGTTACTTTTGCATTCATGTTACCAATTGAAGGTGTTTCCTATCTGGGACAACAGTACCAACGTAAGTACAGATAACTCTTTTCCAATGTTAGAAAAATTGGTTCTAAGAAACCTACTCAAGTTAGAGAATATTGGAGGGCCACTTGAATTAGAGAGCATTGAAGGGTCGACTATCTTGTGTGTGGAAGGAAGGAACAATGTCTAAACTTCAATTATTGGTATCTACAATTGCCCATTATTGAAGAAATTTCCATCCGGAATGAAGCTACCTTATTTAAAGGAATTGTATATAACTATGTGCAATGAGTTAAAGGAATTGGACATTGGAAGTGATTGTTTTCCAATGTTGGAGACAGTGGTATTCAATGAACTAAACTAGTTAGAGAGTATATCAGATCCTTCTCATGTCTGGACTGGTAACACAATCTCCAAACTTCAACTCTTGGAATTTATTGATTGTGCTTTGTTGAAGAAATTACCAATCAGAATGGAGACACTCTCTAGATTGAGGCAAATTAATGGAGAATTAGATTGGTGGCAAAGGATCATATGGGAAAATGATAACCAAAAAACCAAGCTTTCTCAATTATTTATGATCATATAAAAATTAATGTTTTGTTGTGTATTAAATTGAAATGTTGCCATATTGTTATTATTGAAAGGTTGACATATTGTTATTGAATTTTAATTGATAATATTAATCTATTTCTTCATTTTTATGCTTTTTAATCTTGGACTATTATTATGTCTTTAACCCATAGTAATTAGTAATTGGGTAGGTGAATTAATATTTTTTTTCAACAGTTTAAACAATAACAATTTGGTTTTTTATTTAAAATTTATGAAAAATAATTTTTATCATAAATATACTTGATTTATAGAAAATGAGGTAGTTTTTATTTTTTGGTGCCCAAAATAGGACAACCTCACATGAGATCTGTACCCAAAAGTGGCTTCCAACTAAAACCATAATTATACACTTCACATTTAAACCATATACTATCTCCACGTGTTGTTATACTATGCTACCTACATGTGCTGTATTGAGTAGTGAAGCATGACTAGAATATACTATTGTATCACTATAGCAAGAGGGTCCCCTCCCTGTGGCAATTATACACTTAACATTTACTTATTTTCAAATTTCGTTAAAATTTTCGTTGACTATCCCGGTTTTGCCCTATTTGCATAGTTTAACATTATTTGCATAATTTAACATTAGTGTTTTTTTAATGTTTATTTTCTTATTTAAAAATTGTCATTAGGTTTTGATTTTGGGCTGGGTGCAGTACTGTGGCAGTGGACCATCAATACTCAGCTTGCAGAGCAGGTTTTGATTTTTATTTTGGGTCGGGTGCAGTATTGTGGCAGCGGACCATCAATACTCAACTTGCAGAGCATTCAATGTGACTGCAGCATACATCTTAACTATTGGATCTTAAACCATTTTAATCCAACTGTTAGCATGCCTAATGCAGTAGCATTGAATGCTTTGCAGCAAGCTGGGTATTGATCTTCCAGGTGGGACAACGTCCTTGCTTACTGTTCTAAGGTTATATTGAATGCTTACTGTTTAGGTTATTGAATGTTGCATTCAATATGGGTTGTTTAGACCATGTTGGACAATGGCATGTAATCGTCGGCATTATTTCTAGGTCTTCTGGAGTTTTTGGACGTGGTTTGCAGTTCGAAGTTCGAAGTCTTGCCTTCTTCTCAGAATTTCGGCACAGGAGGCACAGGTTCTGTTCATCGTCCTTGGCTTCATTCCAAGGTTCATACGATTCTCTTCTGTTCTTGTCTTCAAGGTTCATACTATTCTTTTATGTTTCGAAATGGTTGTTGGTTCGAGGTAGTTTTCTTGTGCATTCTGGCTGTTTGATTGCATTGTGGGAATTTCAATTGCATTATGGCAATTTTCCATTTCGAATATTGTATCTGATTCTATTCTCTATGAGTAATTATCCTATTGTAATTTACGGTTGCGGGCATCGGTTCTAGCTGAATTTTTTACTGCTTCGTAATTTTTCTACCATTTTCCTCTCTTGTTATGTTGCAATAGTTCTATGCTTCTTGTTTTCTCATACGATTCTTGACTTGTGCAATGAATTAGACGTTGCAGATATTGGTCTGCACAAGTAATTCTATTCTCTCGCGGTCTTAACTTTATCAGGGATCTACCCTTATAGTGCTTGTGTAGTTTCTAACTATCCTGCAGATGTGTGGCTTTCATCAACTCAGCGAGTTACCATTTGATTGTGCATGCCAAATTTTGGTGGTGGGGATTTGTGACATATGCAAAAATTGCAAGTTGGGTTAATTGCATTGCTGAAATAGGGGTTTTATTGATTTGATCATCCCGGGTTAGGTCCAATTGTGTCATGTGAAGTTGCTATGTCATTCCAATTTACATGTAGTATTAAAGGTTTCACATTTTTTCCTCCTGATGTTCTTCTTAAGCAGCGATCATCCACCGTCATTTTTTTTCCTTCTCGACCTTGGTAAGTTGGGAGGCCACTTCAGAGAATTGCAAAAAATTTGTCAGACATGATTGCCCTATCTGGTTCTGTATTAAGATATATGGGTAGGCGACATGGTAATTTCTCTTTTTACAAAAAAAAGTAAGGGAACCACCTTTTTTCCATGCTTGCTACAGGCCCTTCCAAGGCCCATGCCCACAAAGTAAGAAACATTCTATTGTCTTAAATCCTGTGGGTCAATGGGCCATTTTAGTTTAGGCATTCAAAGGTTTATAGTAATAAAGGATACACCATCGGGGGATTTCGTTTGCATTCTTTTCTCATTCCTCTCATCCAACACGAGTGTTAGTGTCACATGCCCCAATTTACAAAACAATTTAATGCTATTGAGGAACATTATGTTATATTTTATGCTAAGTTTGTAATTGATGACCAAGTGGGGTCAAGAATAATTAGTGTATTTCATAATATTTTATTAATAAATAAATAAATGATGAGACAACAACTTAGGAAAGTTGTTAAAAGTGTGTTAACTGGTCACTTGGTGGAGGAGACTGGGTGGAGAGTATACTGACAAGTGGCAACATCCTCAAACTACTTCTAACTGTTGCAGGTGGCAACTTCCCTATATTTGTGGTCATGATTCCCCAAGAAACTGGAATTGGAGAAGGTGGCTCATTAAGTAAAAACTGACCCAGAAGACCTGGGCATTATTATAAAACTTCCCATTGAAGACAGCTGGGGCTGCTCATTCTGGAAATGTGATCATTCAATGTGAATGAAGTGCACATGAGAAATTCGATGGAGGGGACTTATTAAAGTGAGTTTGAGGGGATAACTACTGAGAACTGAACTTATGCAGCTGTTAGGCTAAAGTTCTTACTGCTGTAAGTAGGATTGAATTACTGCTGTAAGTTGACCAGTGAGGTGACAGAAGGTCTTAAGGACATATCCTTCACCCAGTACTCTACCAAGAGGACTAGGAAATAGGCTGGGGGGTCCTGAGGGAGTGCAGACTAAGCTTTCTCCAGGAGTTGGTTGGGAGGAACAACCTCCTTAAGCTGTTGTCACCTCATCATTTGACAGGTTTTTATTTGTTCGAGTTATTTATAATTTATTTACTGTTTTCAACAAATGTTTATTAGTTTTCAAAGAAATGCATGTTATTGTTTTGATTAGGGTTTATATAAAAACGAGCATTGTGTATTGATAAATTATGGATATTTAGATTATGTCTTAAATTTAGTAGTATTATTTCTAAATGAAAAGTAAATAGAAATAAATTACCATACTGTATTTTTCCACACCTTGCATAGGCATTACTCTAGTATAGCTGGTTGATTAAGTAGATGTGATGATTTAGTTGTCAACTCTGAATGAAAATGCAAATAATTTCTTTTATAGTTTGCATGCGATTCATTCAAGAATCTGCTTTATCTTCTGAATGTATCTATATTAATTAATTTTGAGAGAAGAACTGAAGTTATATAATATTCAATAGTAGTTATACCAATTAGTCTTAATATTTGTTCTAAACATAATAGTAAAGATTAATAAGTAAACATAGGAACAGTAAAATAAAATATAACTTAGGGTTTTAACCTAGCTATTACTTCTTAGGTCCTAAAATAAATTATTCTAAGTACATTTATGCATTCTGTACTGAAAACAAATGTTTACTGTAAACCTTCAGAATTTACCTAGGGTTTATGAAAGACAGGTTCTATCTTTATTTTCAAACTTGCAAAATCTTACCCTTAATTCTTTCATAAAATTTAATAGCTATGAAATCACTGAAAGTAAAATAGAAAAACAGAGCTAAAACTAATCATGTAAAATCCATCTTATTACACCCTATAGGTTATTAAAAAATAATAACCCTTCGAAGTGAAAACATAGTACTAATTTTACTCATTAACACTGTAAAAATTTCCAATAACATATTTTACTGTAAACCATTTTAAATTACATGATTTGAAATTTAAATAACACAGTTAACAATTTAATAGAGATGAAATAAAACAAGGATAATGGCCTATGGCCTATATAAATATCGGTCAAGGCTTAAGTTTGCACAAGAACAAACTTTACAAAATTAAAATAGAACAACAAGTCGAACTAGTATCCAATACAAGCATAGCAAGTAAGAAACCCTCTATCTATCACAAGTCTTGCTCAGTAAAAACAGTGATTGAAGCATAATGTTGTTACATCTTCAAGGCTGTAAAGCACCTTCAAGAAAAACACAAGTCACGACTGCTACAACCTTAAGGTTTCTTGTTATATTACCCTTTAGGGTTTAAAAGTTTTACACAAACAAAACAATTTGAGGAATAACCTAACATGTAAAAACCCAGATCAAATCCTTAAATAGCAGCAAAAAAATCTCATGTTCCAACAACCACATCAATGCAAGAGAAAAACCTCATTTGCAACCGGGGCTTACCAGGGTTGCATGGCCGTGAAAGGGGAGAGTTGTGCTACCGCTAAACCCCTTTTTCCGTGAGAAGAACCTGCACAGTAAAAACAAGTATTAGTTTTTTTGTAGTAAAATGTATTTGAAAAACTTAAAAGATTTCATGAAGTTTAACTCTTTACCGATAGTTATCTGACAAGACTATCATTTTGGAGGAGTCGTGGATGCAACAGCCGGAGCAGCTCGATAATATATTGAAGAGTAACACCCCGGAAAAGATTAATGTGCCGGTTACAACTGAACCCTAAGTCACGATTTCGAAGGAAACGAGAAATCCTCCATCCTGAACAAAGAACACTCTTCTTTAAGCTCAGTCCACTGTTCTCTTCTTTAACCATCAATGAAGAAAAACAGTTTCTATACTCCCATTACACTACAGAAATATTTAAGCACCCAAGAACCGCCATATGACCTCACTTAAACCACCTCACGGTGTCTTGTCCAGAAAGAAACCTGCAAAATGGAGGTGTTTACAGTATTACGACGGCCACGAGCTCGCAGCTCGGCCAAAACTAAACGAAGCAACCCTCGCTCTGTGAAATGAATGGGTAGGGTTTACTTCTTTTAAGTCAACTATCTCGTGGATAAGACCATCCCACGTGTCCACCAAAATAATTTGCAAATCGAGGGTGCAAGTCAATAGTGTAGGACAGTTCCAATTTGCATCAAATAATTATTAATCAAAACCCTATAATCATTTAAAAGATGCATTTTTCTGTGATTGCCAATGATATATTAATACCATTAAGTTTATAAATACTTAGTTTACCAATCATAAAATTAAGATAGGAAGTATCTTCTAGGATATTGTCAAGTTAAGATAAGTACTTTTGTTAACCATGTGTGCTAAAACATAGTTTAGAATCAAACTATAATATGTTGATCAATAAACTCATCTCAAATATTTACTAAATCAACTTGTATGAAGGTATAGTTATTCCATATAATGTGAAAATTATACAATGTCAAACCTAGGATAAGGTTGAAATGGATATATATCTTTTGAATGTATAGTCTTAAGAGTTTTTAGAGTTAACTCTTTTTCAACAAAAGAGGCTAGATTGTAGTTTAGGAGCATGAAGTATTTCCTTTGTATTTTCCAAAAGAATCATATGCTTATGTTCAAGACTAGACTCCAAATGCGTTCCTTAACTAAGCAAAAGTTGGAGTATTATAATTTCATCTTAGATAAAATCTAGATCAAAATTGCTATAAACGAAAGTACAAAGTATTGTTGGATTTAATTGTAACCAAGCAGTAACTTGATTTTATTTGGCATAGTACCTCGATCTTGTTCTACACCCATGTAGATGTAGTTTGTTATAAATATAATTATGGAGATGTGACAATGCAGATAGGATCAACATTATCTCATGTAGTCAAGCTGTTCTTAAATAATCTAAGACTAGCATCATATTCATGCTAGGGAAGTATCTTCTTGACCTGTTTATAAATATTATTTTATTGGAACTTACGCTTACCTTTTAAAACCTGTAAGGATCCATCAGTTCCATTGTGTTAGCTTAAAGGTAAGTAAGCCTCGATCACACATAAGAAATTTTCCCTACTTCACAAAATAATTCAACATTATACCTAGCATCAATAAAAAATACAAGGTTTCTTTTCTACTTTCTGGAAAATTACAACTGCTAAGTTGAAAACAATACTAACATAGTTTTTTAAAGACAAGCCTCTACATAATACAAATTATTATAAAGGAGTAATCTGTGTTTCTCTTTCAAACTGTTTTATTATCTGTTGAAAGTTAGGGGTACTTTAGCGGTGACATTTGACATTTTATGTCAAATGAAAAATTTTAAATTTTTACGAACTTTTGAGTTATTACATGTGGTATCAGAGCACAAGGTTCAAACACTAGGCCTGAATGTAGCTCAACTTGCTTATGTGGAATAGTAAATTTAAATAAACATGTTGATATTGTTTTCTTTGGAATGATACATCCAAAGAATTTTATTTTTGAGTTAATGACAGGTATGGATAGATTGGAAGAATATGCGGATGAGGAGTCTCCTTACACTGAATGAAATAATTTTCAAAATGAACCGATACAAGAAGAGATAACTAATAATTCTTCGGAACTACTACAAACAATTAAGGAACTAAAAATAGAGATGGAATCAGTTAAGAAAGAAAACGAGAGGATTTTGAGAGCTCAGGAAGAGCTAAATCAGATTTTAATGGAAAGATTTCATACTGAGGGAAAAGATAATAGAACTGAGTATGAATATATGGGTTATCAACATAAATATAAAAAGACTAAACAAGTTAAAAACGAAAGTAGCTCATCTTCTGAAGCATATGGTGATTCACATAAACAAAACTTCCATTATACTAGTGACAGCAGTGAAGATGATCACCATACTAGGAAGAGAAAGTTTAAACCTTACAAGGAAATCTCTGGGGAATTTAAGAAGATTAAGCCACCAACCTTTAATGGAGAAACTGAAAAGGGGGAAGAAGCATAATCCTGACTGTCCAGAATGAAGAAATACTTCCAAATTTATAACTACTCTAATCAACTGAAATCCAGGATGGCTATTTTAATATTACGGGAAAAGCAGATATATGGTGGCAGGACTTAAAAAGAGTAAAAGGTATAAGGGAGAAAAATATAAATTAGAGTACATTTAAGAAATATTTCAAGAAGAAATTTTTATCTGAACAGTATTATGAAGAAAGGGCTAAGAAATTTTATGAGCTAAAATTGGGAACTATGAATATGAAAGAACTAAATAGTAAATTTCTAAGTCTACTCAGATATGTGACGTATATTGTGGATGAGAAACCTAAGGTACAGCGGTTTCTCAGCTGTTTACCTTATCATATAAAGGAAAGAATTGAGTACGACAATCCGAAAACTTTAGAAGAAGCAATGAGAAAAGTGCATTTTTGTTATGAACATAATCGTAAGAAGGAAAGTATGACCAATTGGAAGGCTAAAAAGAATAATAACTTTGAACATAAAAAGAAAGATTTTGTGCCTAATCGAAATTTTAAGAATAGTAACACCAGAGATTTTTCTATTAAAAATTTCCAAGGGAACAAAAGTAATTTACATACCAATCGAAATAATCAAAGGAATAAAGAATCTGCTAACAACCACAATAACTATACAAAGAATTTTGAACGAAAGAAACCCATAAAGTGTTGGGAATGTAATGGTCCGCATTATGCATCAGTTTTCGCCAATCGGAAGAAGACTATTAGCAACATACACACAATACATGAGGAGATGATTGTTGGTGATCTAGCGAGGATAATGCCCAGGATCAATGCAACATTAGAGAACCGGCAAGCACATTATCAAAATTCCAGGGTGAAAGTGGAAGGCAAGATAAATCAAATACCTGTATCTATTTTAATTGACTGAGGAGCTAGTTTAAGCTATATTTCTCCTTTGGTAGAAAAGTGTAAGCTTTCAGTTGAAAAGTTTGCAAGATCTTGGTTAGTTCAGCTAGCTACTGGTGCAAAGAGAAAAGTAATTAGCTTTGTTAAGAATTGTGCAGTAACTATGGATCAGTTTTAAACCTATGTTAGGCTCAATGTGTTACCTTTAGGTTCGTATGATATGTTAACTGGTATGGATTGGTTAGAACAACATAAGGTGGTCCTGGATTGCTTTGATAAAACCTTCACTTGCATAAATAGCGATGGGAAGTTAATAAATGTAAGGGAAATCCCTAGGAAAACAGTCGTAAGGCAAATTTTTGCCTTGCAGCTTAAGAGAGATGTTAGGAAAGGTCGTAAGGATTTTGCCATAACAGTGATTAATGAAGAAAATACTAACAACAGAGATAAATTAAAACTGGAAGATATTCTGATTCTAAGGGAATATTCAGAGTATTTTCGGAAGAAATTCTGGGACTTCCTTCAAAATTGGAATTAGATTTTACTATTGAGCTAGTACCTGGTGCAGTGCCCAGCTCAAAAGCCCCTTACCGGATGAATATACTAGAATTAAATGAACTTAAGTCGCATTTAAAATAACTCATTGATAAAAATTATATTAGACCTAGTGTGTCTCCCTAGGGGGCACTTGTCATCTTTGTTAAGAAGAAGGATGGAACTCTATGACTATGTATAGATTACCATCAATTAAATAAAATGACTATCAAGAATAGATACCCATTACCCCACATAGATGATTTGTTTGATCAGCTACGTAGATCCACAGTGTTTTCAAAGATTGATTTACGATCTGGATACCACCAGGTCCGAATAGGAGATGAAGATATCTTTAAAACAACTTTTAGGACTCGATATGGACATTACAAGTTTGTCATTATGCCATTCGGGCTTACTAATGCCCCAACTATTTTTATGTGTCTGATGAATAATGTAATGCACAAATATCTGGATAAATGTGTGGTCGTATTTATTGACGACATCTGAATTTACTCAAAGTCTGAATAGGAACATAAAGAACACTTAAAAATTGTCTTACAAGAGCTATGAGAACATCAACTTTTTGCAAAATTTAGTAAATGTGACTTCTTTAAAGATAAAATCCAGTATTTGGGTCATGTGGTGACTAAAGAAGGAATTTATGTTGACCCCGAAAAGATTAAGGCAATTGAGGATTGGCTAGTCCCAAAAGACGTAACTAGCGTCTAATCATTCATGGAGATTACTGGTTATTATTGGAGATTCATCGAAGGGTTTTCAAGAATTGCAAATCCTATAACCTCTTTGCAGAAAAAGGAGAAGAAATTTGATTGGAATCAGAAGTGTGAAGATAGTTTTAAAAAGTTAAAAAACATTATTAACCACCGCACCAATTCTAAGAATTGCTGACCCTAATAAAGATTTTATACTATCTACTAACGCATGCAATGAAAGTTTAGGTGGAGTTTTAACTCGGGAAGGAAACATCATTGCTTATGAGTCTAGGAAGCTAAAGATTCATGAGAAAAATTATGTGACCTATGACTTAGAATTAGGTGTTGTCATACATGCCTTAAAAATGTGGCGTCATCATTTAATAGGAAGGAAGTTATACTAATGACAGATGATAAAGGATTGAAATATCTGTTGGATCAACCTAACTTGAATGCTAGGCAAGCTAAGTGGCTAGCTTTTCTCAGTGAATATGATTTTGAAATTCAACGTATTAAAGGAAAGGAGAATAAGGTTGCTGATGCATTAAGCAGAAATGGAAAGCTGAATTTAGTAGCAGCCATCAGCACTTATAATACAGACTTACAAGAACAGCTAGAAGCTGGAATAGAACAAGATGAAAATTATCGAAAATTACAAGCAAAAGTAAAAGGATTTTTAATAGAAAGTCTAAGTACAGGGTACACTTTGAATGAAAAAGGATTATTATTGTATAAATATAAATTATACGTACCTAATGTACCTAATATTAAGCTGTCAATTTTAAACGAGATTCATAAAACTCCTTATTCAGAGAATCCAGGTTATCAAAAAACTATAACCATGCTAAGAAATGATTATTTCTGGCCAAACATGAAAAATGAATTGGCAGAATATATTGCTAGGTGCTTCGAATGTCAACAAGTAAAAACTGAACATCAGCATCCAGCTGGGCTACTTCAGCCATTGCCTATTCCTAGTTGGAAATGGGAGATAATTAGCCTTGATTTTATCACGGGACTACCTAGAAATCAGAACTTAAATGACTCAATAATGGTAGTGGTTGATAAATTGAGTAAAGCAACCCATTTTATACCTGTAAAAACTACTTATAAAGCTACAAATATTGCTGATATTTTCTTAAAACAAATTTTTTGGTTGCATGGAACACCGAAGTTGATAATTTCAGACCGAGACCCTAAGTTTACAGGTAATTTTTGGAAATATTCGTTTAAAGGGTTAAATACTACGTTAAAATTTAGTACTTCTTTCCATCCTCAAACTGATGGATAGACTGAAAGAGTAAATCAGGTGTTGGAGGATCTACTCAGGATGTATGTAAAGGAGCAGCTAGGTAAATGGGAAGATTATTTACACCTGGTAGAATTTGCTTACAATAATCATTATCAAGCTTCAGCTAGGTATAGTCCTTTCGAAATTCTGTATGGAAGGAAATGCAATACTCCCATCTCTTGGAGTAATCCAGTGGACAGGTTAGTATTAGGACCTGAATTATTAAAAGAGATGGAGCTAATTGTAAAATAGGTACAAGGTAATTTGAAAATTGTGCAAGATCGACAGAAAAGCCAACCAGATCTTAAACGAACTCCAAATGAGTTCCAGGTAGGTGAACATGTTTTTACTAAGGTGAGACCCAAAAAGAGTTCTCTGAGGTTGGGTAGCTGTGCTAAGATAGCACCTCGATATTGTGGTCCTTTTGAAATACTGTCCAAGATAGGATAGGTAGCATATCAGTTAGTTCTAGCACCAAATCTAAGAGTTCACAATGTTTTTCATATTTCTGTATTAAAAAAATATGTACATGATGCTACTCATGTTATTAATTGGAACGATCTACAGGTGGAAACCGAATGAGAGATTTTCTAATGGAACTGGATTGTATCCTTGAAAGGAGGGAGATCTCGCTCTGGAATCGAACCATTGGTCAAGTGAAGGCGCAATGGAAGCACCTTAGTCCAGAAGAATCCACCAGGGAATTGGAAAGTCATATGTGGAATGCATATCCAATTCTATTTCAGGGGAACTCTGAGGATGAGGAATAAATAACATCGACAATGATGTTATAAATTAAGGGGGTGTGTATGTCACATTCCCCAATCTGCAAAACAATTTAATGTTATTGAGGAACATTATGTTATATTTTATGCTAAGTTTGTAATTTATGACCAAGTGGGGTCAAGAAGAATTAGTGTATTTCATAATATTTTATTAATAAATAAATAAACGATGAGACAACAGCTTAGGGAAGCTGTTAAAAGAGTGTTGACTGGTCACTTGGCAGAGGAGATTGGGTAGAGAGTATACTGACAAGTGGCAGCATCCTCAAACTACTTCTAATTGTTGCAGGTGGCAACTTCCCTATATTTGTGGTCATGATTCCCCAAGAAAGTGGAATTGGAGCAGGTGGCTCATTAAGGAAAAATTGACCCAGAAGACCTAGGAATTATTATAAAACTTCCCATTAAAGACAGCTGAGGCTACTCATTCTGGAAATGTGATCATTCAATGTGGATGAAGTGCACATGAAAAATTCGATGCAAGGGACTTATTGAAGTGAGTTTGAGGGGTTAACTGCTGAGAACTGAACTTATGCAACTGTTAGGCTGAAGTTGTTACTGCTGTAAGCAGGATTGAATAACCGTTGTAATTTGACCAGTGAGGTGACAGAAGGTCTTAAGGACACATCCTTCACCCATTACTATACCAGGAGGACCAAGAAACAGGCTGGGGGGTCCTGAGGAAGTGCATACTAAGCTTTCTCCAAGAGTTGGTTGGGAGGAACAGCCTCCTTAAGCTGTTGTCACCTCATCATTTGATAGGTTTTTATTTGTTCAGGTTATTTATAATTTATTTACTGTTTTCAACAAATGTTTATTAGTGTTCAAAGAAATGCATGTTATTGCTTTAATTAGGGTTTATACAGAAAAGAGCATTGTGTATTGATAAATTAGGGATATTTAGATGATGTCTTAAAGACAATAGTATTATTTCTAAATGAAAAGTAAATAGAAATAAATTACCATACTATATTTTTCCACACCTTGCATAGGCAGTACTCTCATTAGAGAGAATTTAAGGTAAAAAATGGGCCTCCTAAGAGATGTACTACAAAAATATAAGATATATTAAAATATTATGAGTTAGGGGTTTTATGGGGTAGGTATATATGACAACTCACCTCCTACACTACTTTTTATGCACAATATAAATAACCATGGTTGAGTTACTTTTCTAAATTGACTAAATAAAATTAATAAAATAACTCTACAATGATGTGACTAAGATTCATTGTAAATTCCCGAAAAATTATTGTCCTTTAGCATTTATTTGTCTTGAACTTGTAAATAAAATTAAACAAAAATGAATTTAATTTATATGCATAACTAACATATTTTTTCATA
>LPNX011063731.1:100232-110980 GCA_001517045.1 Pseudotsuga menziesii
CTTGAGGGTCGAGGCTGCTCTGACAGCGTGAGATCCAAGATAAGCTCGATCCAGAGGCTGCAAGCAATCAGATAGGTTGTGTTGAGCTGGTCGATTAGCTGCTGAAGCTATGGAGGCCCTCTCCCCTGAATCCATGCATTGAAGCTGGCCCGGAGTGGTTGGGGTATTAAGATGGTGGAGGAGGTAGGCGATGAATCCTTGCCTACCCGTTTGGAAGCCTTCGATAGGTTAATCACCAATCATGCCAAGAGATCAGGCAAAAGAGAATTGCCGAAATTTGTTAAGCGAATAGAAGATGTGTCGTAGGTAGCCCTTCCCCCGGAAGAAACGATCCGGGTTGCCCTGTCACTGGTAGATCGGGCTTTGATTGGGCAGTTCACAGGGTTGTAGCCTTCACCCAAAACCACTGATAGTTGGGTACAAAGGAAATGGCGACCGTTAATATCCAAAAACGTGGCCTCCTACGCCATCGGAAGGGGATACTTCCTCTTTGACTTCGAATCCAAAGACGACAAAGACTTAATCTTCAGGAATGGGCCCTACTTCATGGGGCCGCAAGGTATTTACCTCAATGGATGGTCACTGGACTTCGACCGGGAAGCCGATACCCCTAAATCTATCCCAGTCTGGGTCAGATTGCCCAACCTACCTATGCACTGCTGGAATCCCAAATCCCTACATGCTATAGGGGACGCACTGGGAAAATATATCGACATGGCCAGCCCAAAGGACCAATATGCTTGCGCCCGCATATGCATGGAAGTCGACCTCGAAGCTGGACTGCCAGAAGCTATAAACCTCATGGTGGGGAACTGGTCTCACATTCAGAAACTGGACTATGAACAACTCCCCTTCAAGTGCAGAGGCTGCCACGAGTATGGGCACTTCATCCGAAACTGTCCTAAAACTCCGGAAAGCCAACATGAGAAGGGGGAAGGATGGCATAGGGTGAACAGATCCAGATCTAAGAACCAAACTGGTGGGGGCCCTAAGAAAGGTGAGGGGAGTGGCCCACCCGAAAAACTCCAAGAGCCTCCAAGATCTACAGAATCAGTGGAAGCAAGGGAGGAATCCATAGAAACAGAAGACAGATCTAGCCAGGAAAAGAGCAAAGAACTGGAAATAGTCATCTCAGACCAAGGGAGAGACAATGAGGAAGACACAGCGGAAACTAAAGTAGGAGAAAGCCAGAGAAATTATGATGAAGAACTGGACTCGGAAGAGGACGAATCGAAAGAAGGGGAAATTGAAATAACAACCCCAAGATTGACCAAAACAAAAGGAAGGAAATCTAGAAAAGAAGTACGGGAGCAAGCAACATACAAGGATAAGCTACAAGGATCCCAGCTAACCTTGGAAAAGCTGCTGAAAAACCCAAGAAACACCCATCAGCATGGGCATGCCTCGAAAGGGATGCCTACGGCTTCCAAAAGTAAGTAATGAAGGCTATTTCCTGGAACTATAGAGGGCTCGGTAGCAAAGGCAAGGAAGAAGCTATGCTAAATCTAATCTCTCTTCACCAACCGGACATCTTGTTGATTCAGGAAACCAAGCTGGAGGAGACAACATTCCTCCAAACCAGTAAAAAAATTTGGAAAAAAAAAGGCACTGCTGCTTTAAGCTCCAGAGGAGCTTCTGGGGGTATAGGAACCCTATGGGATGACAGGAAATTTGAAGCTATGGTCATTAAAAATAGCACTCATTGGATCCTCACAGTGCTGAAACAAAAATACACCAACTCTCTAGTAAGTATAATTAACATATATGCTCCTAATTCTTATGGCGAAAAAATAAACTGCTGGAATCTTCTCCGTGAAGAACGAAATAATCTGCAGGGTAATGTCATATTGGCTGGGGATCTGAACCTCATTCTCAATCAGAATGAAAAAAGAGGGGGCTCTAGCTCTACAGACCCCATCAAAGACATAGTGGAAGACATCATTACGACCTGGGACCTCATTGATATCAAGCCTCTCCAGGGAAATACACTTGGACCAATAGGAGGTTTGGGCCCGGGCACATTGCGGCCAGACTGGATCGATTCTTGGTTCAGGATAACTTCCTTCTGCTAGGATTGATTATATCCTCCAAAATCCTTCCCTTCGGAGGCTCCGATCATAATCCCATCCTTCTGGAAATGGTGCAAGAAAAAAACCTGGGACGCATACCATTTAGATTTAATTCCATGTGGGCCAAGCGTGATGAATTCCTTCAGATTGTAGCAGACTCTTGGGCCCATCCGGTTACCGGCTCTCCCTTCTTTGTATGGGAGGAGAAGCTGAGGAGGCTCAAAAAAACATTGAAGAGTTGGGCCAAAACGCTCCCAAATCCAAACTTTGCCAAGCTTCAAGCCGCCCACGAGCTGGAGTTGCACCAGGCCGATATGGAGGATAAAGATGTGACTATAAATGACATTCAAAAAGAGACAATTCTACAGACGAACCTTCATGCGGCGTGCAAAGAGGAGGCTGAATGGTGGCGCCTCAAATCCAGATGTAAATGGTTGAGGGATGGTGATAGGAATTCAAGTTTCTTCCACAAATTGACTGAGGTCAGGAAAAATTAGAATAATGTACGTGAGATTCAGGTCAATGATAAGATAATCAGCCAATTTGAAGAAATTAAAGCTGAAGCCTCCAACTACTTCAGCGAGCTATTCATCGATCAGCCTACCCCTAGTGACGGCCAGCTTTTGAGCCTTGTCCCCAATTCAATAAAGAGTAGTGACAATGACCACCTGAACCAAATCATCACGCTGGAGGAGATTAAAGAAATTGTCGCTACCATGGAGGAGGATAGATCCCCATGGCTAGACGGGTATAATGTGAACTTCATATCTATCTGCTGGGACATTGTTAAAAAAGATTTACTTAAAATGATCAGAAAGTCTCAGAGCTGTAGTAAGATCGGAGGAAGTACGAATTCATCCTTCTTGGCCCTCATTCCAAAGGAGAAAGATGCTAAGACTTTTGACAGGTTCCGGCCAATTTCATTGTGTAACATAGGGTATAAAATCATTACTAAGCTCATGGCTACTAGATTAAAGCACATCCTGCTAGTCATTATCCCGGAGAACCAAGGCGGATTCATCAAAGGAAGGATATTTTGGGATAATATCATTTTAGTGCAAGAAGCCATCCACTCTAGCCCGAAGAATGGAGACAAAGGAATGGCGGTAAAATTAGACCTGGAAAATGCTTTTGACAGAGTTAGCCATTCATTCCTCCTTCAGGTAATGCTGAGATTTGGTTTTGCTCCCAAATTTGTCTCTTGGGTCAAGGCCTGTATCAGCAAGCCATGGATGGCCCCCCTCATTAACGGAAGAGCTGCCCCTTTTTTCCAAGCTACAAGAGGTCTGAGGCAAGGATGTCCGCTCTCACCCCTACTCTACGCCATTCAGGCCTCGGTACTCAGTTTCCAATTGGAACATGCTAGACTAGAGCAGGAGCTGCCAGGCATAAGGCTGGCCAGAGGAATCAAAGATATTAACCACTCTCAGTTTGCCGATGATACTATTTTAATGGGAGGTGCTAGCCAGATCATAGCTTGTCGATTCAAAGCTGAATTGAACCGTTACTGCCAGGCCTCAGGAAGTAAAATTAATCTCAGGAAGAGTCAGATCTTTGGATGGAACATTAACCCGAGGGTAAACAAAACATACAAATAAGAGATCAAAGATAACAAAATGGTGTGAGAAGCATATGGGCTCTGGCAAGGCCTTAAGCAGGTGCAAAAAGTAGGAGCGAATGAAACTGTGGTTATCGAAGACTCGAGGCTAATTATCCAAGCAGTGAGCGGAGGAAGAAGGGGAAAAAATGAGTGGATGGAAAGATTGTTAAAAAGAATCAGATATATGATCAAAAGGTTCAGGAAGATTGAATTCTTTCATGTTCTCAGGGAGCTTAATATGAGGGCGGGCAAAGCAGCTAATAAATTCATAGATATAGGGTGCTATGAACTCAAGGTTAATTCAAAGTTAAGTCTGGAAATCCCTCCATAATTTTCCTTTTGTCTAAGGATGGGGAGTTTTAGCGGATCTCTGTACTCTTGATCAGCGTATTTAAGCTGAACCACTCATATTAATATAACCGTTTTTGTTAAAAAAATAAATAAATAATAATCAATTTTAATTTTAATTATAATCCATTTTAATTTTAATTTTAGTTATAAGAATACTTTTGAAAAAATTAACATATTGATTATATAATTAAAGTAATTTATTTTAAATTTATATTTTTTTTATTTAGAATATGGTATTTATTTTACATTTATGCTTTTCATTTAAGTGTTATTACATTGGAGGCACATTTTATCAAATTCATGAAAATACAAAATATGTATGTTGGTTTTAAGTGTGACTCACAATTTATGTTCCTTATTTGGTGGACTCTTCGAGTCTCCTCATTGTCTAAGTCTCTAGCCTAGCGCCATGTACCATGATCACAAAAGTGGTAGGTAAGGTCTTTATGCCTCCGTCCATACCTTGCAAATTGCATAAAGACCTATACGTTATTCCATTGAAAGACTTTCCCATATATGTCTTACGCTACCAAACTTCAAATCATTGGGTTACAACTAGAAGGTGTGGTCTCCCCTAGTGGGAGGTTCAGTCCAAATATTCAGAGGTCTTAAGCTCAATACAGATAATTTGATCATTTCAACACCTATCTCGATCTAGACTTGGGATGTGATTTGCTAGGCCCTTCGTCAATGAATGCCAACGATTTCTTGAATCTTCCCACTTCACTAACCTTTCTCTTGTTCTAGACTTCAATGACATGTGAGTAAATAATAAAAAAATTATACCTCAAGAAGTATGATCTCTCTTGGTGCTCGAGAGATCTGGGTTTATGAATTTAAGATCCTTGATAAGTAGAAGGCACTGCTACATTTCGATCCAAAATCCGACGGAAAAATCCGACAGTGCGTGGATTTCTCTTTTTAAACTTACCAAAAATCACAAGGATACTTTTTTTTTGTAAATATGGCCACAAGCGTCGGTGAAGCGACGACTATCCTCATAACCGTCGGTTAAGCGATGGAGCGTTAGTAAGCGTCGCTTAAGCGACAACGCCTTTAATTGGTCAACTATTTAACATGGAAACCCTTTCCCCCTTTTGAGGCTTAGAAACGACTCCATTATTTCTCACCAAAAGCTCATTACCAACCATGACCCCTAAATCTAAACCCCCTCCAATGAAACCGACACTTGTACCCAAGCTTCATTGATATGATAATCATCATCCAAAGAATATGCACTAATTAGAAGTAATACACCAACCAAGATTCGTTGATATGATAGTCATCATCCAAAGAATATGCACTAATTAGATGTAATACACCAACCTTGTTCACATATTTAGCACCACCAATTGTCTCTTATGAATAAAACCTCTGAATGCCTCTCCACCTTAAGTGCATAGATGTGTGAAACTCCATTGAGTCCTAAGCCACCTTGATCCACTCTATGTTTACCAACAAAAATACCAACCACTTAAACCATTAACCATTGGTTTTTTTTTTCACACCTAAAATATTTATGAACTTCTTTATCCACTTTTCTATATGACCATAAAGTTTTGTCTAAAAGCCAATCCACCATTAGAAGAAGTGGTCTTACCGAAAAAAATCCGTAACATACTTTTAATCTTTGAACCCACTCAAGGTGAAGGCGAAGATGAAGATGAAGATAAAGTGAAGGTGAAGATGAGTATATGGGATTAATAAAACCATGTTTGTGACATCCAAAGTTATTAAAGATGGGAGGAGCGGAGTTTGTTTGAGAAGTTTCATGATTGCACTCGAGGAATAGTTGGGGAATAGAACTTCTGCAAATCACTTCTGATAAAGGTGAAGCGTTCAAAATTACAATCTCTTCGAAGAAGCAAGCGAGGGAGCGAGGGCAGAACATTGCAGTCGAAAGAATGGCCGGACCCAATGGTCCAAATTGGGACGGGCTACCGAAATGGAGCCTTTCCCAGTCCGATGGAACGCAGTCTACTCGGCAGTTGAGGTTAGTCTTCTTCACTATGTAACACTAAATATCATTAACTTTTAAAGCCCATGGGTACCAAGGAAATGATGTCAAAATTGTAGTTTTCATTCATGGTATTTTCGTTTGCTGAAACGCTTTCTGTTTTTGTTGGATTCACAGTGATTCTTAGGAAAAAAAAGGGGAAAAATGGGGTTTTTAATGAATTGGGTTAATATATAGATGCATACCTGGAAGGGGTGTTACGGGATTTAACTTTAGGGTTCCTTAGCACTGGTCCACAACTTAAGATAAGCTTTGAAGGCGATTAGTTCAATTTCTAACATAATTTCGTTAAGCGGATATATCTTTTTGAAGTTGTCAAAGACCCTTTCGTGCCAGAAACCACTTAGAACCTGTCCTTGAAGGGTATGATCCTGTAATTTTTTTTGGACAATTCCCAGTAAAGTAATATCTCGTTTAACTTGTGATTGATACTTTAATTTAGAAAAAGAAGCTGTTCATGCATTCTCATTCCACCAAAATCACCCAGGGCCTGATCAGCTTGCCCGAGACAAGTTGCACAGGCTCAGTGAACTTTGAGATAACACAAGATAACACATTAATTAGGTTACACAAGTTATATATTGTTTAACTAGTGATTGGTACTTTAGTTTAGAAAAAGAAGCTGGTCATGCACTCTCAGGGCTTGCACCTTGCCTGACAAATTTCATAGGCTCAGTGAACTTTGAGATAACACGAGACAACACAAGTTAACACATTAATTTGGTTGCATTATCATAGCAGCAGGTTCTAAGGGGGATTGAACCCCAGTGCATGTGAAGGACAAGTGTGCTGTAAGCAGTATATCTGGTACACATGAAAAGCATCATGAACACAGTTGCATGGTTGTGGGATTTTTTTTCATGTCTATATCTTGCTTGTAATTTATTAGGGAATATAAAGCGTTTTCCAAGTCAGATGGGATGACGACCTCAACTGTCGTTTAATTGAGGTGCCAAGTCTCTAAGGAAGACATTGGCATTTGCTTAAGGAACCTCATGCCTCTTTGAAGCTTCCACTTTGGTCCTTTCTCTTGTGAGAAAAAAGGAGTAAGCTATGCCTTTCAGTAAACAAAGCTACATGTGGAAGATCGATAAAAAAACAGGACAATCGATAAAAAACAGTACTATTGATAAAAAACCGGTTGAATTGCAAGAAAAATAAAGCGATAGAAATTTATCATGCTAATTTGTTGTGTTGGAACTTGAACTTCAAACCTGCTTCTTATGATTATAGACGTTTATGCATACGTCTGTTTCGTTGCATTGCAGAAGGAAAATATCATCCACAACCTGAAATACATAGGACATAACTAAAATCATAGAAGTGATTATAGAAAGTATTAAAAAAATTGCGTGAAACATAAAACCAAAGGGAGTGTACTTATCCCTTGAGTATGGTTTGATAGGGTGTTTGCAAACTCTTGTATATTGAACACTGATTTTGAAGAATTTTTCTGTCATCGTCATTTCAAGAGAGCTCACAAGTTGACAACACAAATCATCCTCTTGACAAAGTTGAAGGAAAATGATAATTGCATCATACAATCTGCCAACAATTGCTATAGTAAGCCCATTTGATTTGAGTCTTTCTATGCCTTATTGTGGAAGTTGCTTCTAGATACACACACGGAGGTTGGGATTTTCTTTTGCATAGTGCAGACTTCATTTGGTTTTGGTGCCAGGTCTCTGGGCATCTATTTGTTGGCATGATGGTGTCCATGTTAGAACATAACACGAGGAATGAGAAGGAGAGATGAGAAATATTAACATGCTGTTCCATTAATTGAATTGCCACTAAAGAAGCATATGCATACAGGTATTTATACAATCCATGAATCTTGGGGCTCTTCACCAATTTGGCAACTTGAGTAAAATTTCTCCGTGCCAATTGTTTATGGCATATTCCCTCGTGACATATTCCTTACAAGTTACAACTATTACATGTTATCTTAAACCTCTTACATCTTCTCTCACATATACCCTTACACCTAGCCTAGACATTATCACACCTCACATTTTTTATTCCTGTACAGGGCATATTAACGTCATGTAGAATCATTTCTCAGGACTCATTAATCTACCTAAGATATAAAGTCCTAGTTACCATAACTATTTATGAGTCATGACCATGTCAAATGATCATTCGCTAACACTCCCTATAATGAACATTTGTGGACTCTTTGCAATCACTCATGCTGAAAGCTGTTCATCTCCAAGTGTCTTTTGCACCCCTTCAGATGCATGCTCCCTGGTTCAAGTTTTGACAAGCCCTGCTTTATTTGACTTGCTTGTTATGACACTAAGCAAATCTATTGGCACCACTTTTGTCCTGACAAATTCACTTTGCATTTATTTGCTTATAAATTTGTCCCTTGTTGTGGACTCAACACAGTGATTTCTAAGGCCTATCCACCAAGACACTTACTCTAGCTTTGGAGGAGTGAGTTAAAAACTCGAAAATGATAAGTCATTAAAAATTAACATAATTTTCAAGGAAAAAACACCCTAGAGTAAAGTATTGATGACCAAGTTCTAGCAAAGCCAAACCTTATTACATAATTTCATCATGCTAAGTCATTTATTACAATACCCCCGCAAGGTATGAACACATAAAAATTACAAAGGAGGGACAATTGACTTGAGTAGGAATAATTGACTTGTTCTGAACAGTGAGTAGGAACAATTGACTTGTTCTGATCCTTGGTGGCTCACTCGAAATTCTCTAAGTGCAACGCGGATAACACCATCATTCAACGATGGGTTTAGATTCTCTGCATTTATGACTGACTTATGTTTTTCAATAAAATTCATGAACAAATCTTTGAATTCTCTCTTGGTCACGGATTCATTATGTTTATTTTTCACAATTTTCATTTGCATTTTTCTAGTGCCCCCAATAGCACTAACATTAACAACAAAGAATAACTCAAATTAACAACAAAATATAAGATAGCGGTAAGTCTGAAATAACATAACAGGTACAACTAAATCGCAAAGGGTTGGGTGGATTGCACTAGTGAATCTAGATTAATGGAGGGTAACTCTTCATGATATTTTGTTGATTATATTTTTGAAATGATCAGAGGGTGCAACCCCGATTTGTATCAAAAAGAGAGAGAAACCGTAACTTAAGTTAGTAATAAAGTGGAAGGTTCTTATGACATAAAAGTGGCGTTTTAACTTTTATGTATCGAAATAAGATTGCAGAACACTAATATAATGTATGAGCTCACATATAAAATAGCTCATGCACATAGAGTTTAATAAGGATGTTTTTGGTAACATGTTAGATACAAAACACAAGAAGTTAGGGATGTTTGGAACCTTGAATCATAAAAATGCTATTAATGAATGAAATTGTGTGGATAATAATTAGTTTCTGTTTGCCAACTATAATGCATTAAAGTATATTGAATTGCGGTCATTTGAAAATCCTCAATAGATGTAAAAATATAGCGGTTTATTGGAGAAATGCTTTGAAACTTTGTTAGTCTATATTTTTGAAAGCCATGCCTATTACAAACATTAAAGAAACTTCTGAAATATGATAGTTTTTCTTGGATTTATGCAGTTCAGTATAAGATATGATACTTAAGAAGCTGCACAGAAATGCTATCTGTTTCGATTTACCCTATGTTGAGGAAGAGAAGCTTATGTATATAATGTTGGATTGCAATGATGAAGATAGAAAGTGGTTCATGGAAGCTATGCAAGCACAGACAATAGATGTGGTTAAGCGGATGAAAGAAATCTCTGCTGTTATGCAGACACCGCAAGAAGTTTTGGAGGCTCAGGGTGTCACAGTTGAGGAAATGGAAGGTAATTCATTCATTTATTTATTCATTTTTTACTAAGTGTCGATTGATCTCCCATTTGTCATTGAATAGCCAATGGTTGATGTAGATCAGTTGGCTTTGCAGGACTGCTGGAGGAGCTTCAAGAACATGTTGAATCGATTGACATGGCTAATGGTAAATAATCCTCAACTTTCATTGTCATATTTGTAGTGAATGTAGTAGACAAAGGACACAAATAATAAACAAGACCAACCTGATGACTGTTACGAGTCAAGGGAGAAAATATGTTATTCATAATGAGTTAGGCCATGCCCACGTAGAACTTAACTATTATTATAATATTAATTTTCAGTGATATTATACATATTAAAATAATTACCTCTTTTTGGGTATAATATGTGCTTACCCTTCTGGACTGTCTTCATCCTTGTCTTGCTTGAACTTTGGAATATACTATGGCCTCCAAAATTCACCTTCTCAGCTGCCAAATCAAGCAGCTGTGAATGGCAAATTTGGCTTCAACTTTTAAGCCTCGCATTCTGGCTAAAGCATTTTGAGTAGGGGTGGCATGCTATATACCCAATAAAGGGGTAATTATACAATATATGAATGACTGTAACAATGATAATAATTTATAATATATTTTTGGCTTCCTCATCTTGTAATAATTTTCAGTGGAATTTATTTATTATTTTTTCCCTTAGGGTCCACTATGGTGAATCTCGGAGAAAGGGATTTGGGGGGGGGCATTAAATCATTGTTGTATTATTCATTTCATTTATAATATATTTTTGGCTTCCTCATCTTGTAATAATTTTCAGTGGATTTTATTTATTATTTTTTCCCTTAGGGTCCACTATAGTGAATGTCAGAGAAAGGGATTGGGGGGGGCATTAAATCATTGTTGTATTATTC
>LPNX011063776.1:8117-69116 GCA_001517045.1 Pseudotsuga menziesii
TAGAATTCCATGTACTATATTCATTTGTCACAACTTTATATCCTAAATTTGACAACCAAGGTTTGTCTTCAGAATCTGGTTTTGATTGTGCCCCCTTGTAATTTGAAAATAGCTATCTGAACTCAATAGTTTTTATTTTAGTTTAGTGTAGTTTTTATTTTTTATTTATTTTTAATGCTTGGATTATATCAAATTCAATTCCAATTCCAATTCAAACACAGAATTATTGCCTAAGATTTTTGGCTTCATGAAATAAATTAGCACAAAGTGTGTTGTGGATGCATTGCATCCTCAGTCCTATGATATTGTGGGCAAGTTTATACTGAAACAGAGCTGCCCTTTCCAACTGTATGAATGATATTATCTCTACGGGTTTCTGTAATCAGTGGTTCTTCATAATCCAGTGGTCTGATCGGAGGTTCCTACACTACACATGATTTTATATATATATTTTTTAAAACAGTCACAAGCGTCGCTTAAGCGACGGTTCCCCTGCTGTTGTTTTTCCAACGGTTAGCCTTAAAATCCGTCACTCTTCCGACGCTTATGTTGTTTGCTGTCGCTTTTCCGACGCTTCTAGCTATCGCTTTTGCGACGGTTATCCGTCCCTCCATCGTTTAAGCGACGCCTGTGGGTCTAATAGTTTTTAAAAATTTATGTCATTGTCGCTTAATAAGTGTCGGATAACCGACGAGTTAAATTCAAGCGACGGTTAATTACGTGTCTCTTAAGAGACGGTTGCTTAAGTGTCGCTTAACCGATGACAAGTTTCCGACGCTTCAAAAAAAACCAAAGTGTCGTACATGCGACAGGGAAGTGTCGAAAATCCGACATGACGGCCGTCGGATTTTTGGTCAAAATGTAGTAGTGTATAGATGTCCCAAAAAGATAAAAGAGAAAACCAGCAAGGAGATCAAAGCCTGATCCTCCTCCTTCTCCAGCTACTTCTCTTCTCCACTAATGTTCTACAAAAGTGAGAGTGTGTGTCCCAAATGAGGAGCACTACACATCTATTTATATTCATCCATTCACTTAAGTTAACTCATCTGTCATGTAGGCTTGAGTTAATAATGTAGGCTTGAGTTACACATGTAGGCTCAAGTAACCACATTGGGGTGCTAATGACCCACCTTTACAATTAGATGGGACTGCCTCATGACTCTTATTAGTTCTTCCAATTAGGAGCATCGGGGTACAAAGTAATACAAGTGGTTCTCTCGGTAGGACCATCGGGGACCACAAAGAAATACATATAGAATATTCTTCGAAGTTACAATATTTCAACATCCTGTATGCGACAAATCACTCCACAAACCATCATTAGTAAAATTATGCATAATAGTCTTTAATTCATTAAAGATAAAGGAAAATAATCATTATTAACCACTTAAAACATCAATGGAGGTAGTATGTTGTTTTATACACAGTTACAACAAATGGATGGAAAATGGAATGATAAATGGGCAATAATGGGAATAAAATGGATGAAATATATGTTGATAAGTGGTGGAAAAATGGACAATTCCAGGGCCCAACAATTACTTCACAAGGTTTTCTCAAATCAAAGAACAACTTGAAGTGATGAAGAGAATATTGAAGAAGGATAAATTGTAATGACGACCTTGAATGGTCTTTCTAGATCATGGGACTCATTCATTCAAGGAATTTGTGCAAGAAGGAAGCCGGTCTCTTTTAGCAGACTTCAAGAAGAATGTGCGCAACATGAAGCTAGACTTGTGACAAGAGAAGAGATGATGGGAGCAACTGAAGATAAAGATCTCATGGTTCACAACCAAGAAGAATTTCAAGAAGGAGAAGGAAAATTTTCATCACAAGAAGAAGAAGGACAAGAAACAAAAGAAGACCAAGATATATTCTTCCAATGTTCACTTCTGATGAAAAGGGACATTTTGCAAGAGATTGTCCCATTGGGAAAAAGAGACACCATGCTCATATTTCCAAAGATGATGAACCAACAAACAAAATATTCATATGATATAACGATGATTCAGTATGTGCTAATCTCAGTACTTACTAGCACTATCTCACACGAAAGCAATGATTGGCTTATGGATAGTGGATCTTCTAAACATATGACAAGATACAAGGAATCATTCATTAATATGTTTGAACATTATTCACCTCACATGGTGAAACTTGGGGATGATTATCAATACCCCATAAAAGGGAGTGGAGAAGCTTCATACAAGATTGACTCTAGGAAATATTTAAAGATGAAGGATGTGTTGTATGTTCTAGGATTGAAGAAAAATATTCTCTCCATTTCTGCACTAGATGAAAAAGGAATTAGGGTTTCTTTCTTCGATAGCCCAGTTCTGATGTGGCCTAGAGGAAATACAACAGAGGATGAAACAATGATTGGAAGAGAAGACAGAGGCTTGTACAAGCAAAAGGGATAAAATGAAAAAGAACTGTTTCATGAGTCAGTTGAACCAAGTGAACTATGGAACAGAAGGAATGCACATGTTCACTGTAGAGCACTACCATTGGAAAGAAAAGTAGTCTTAGGAATGCTAGAGATCCAAGAAAAGCTTGAAGGCACTTTAAAAGGATGTGGACAAGGAAATAATGCAAAGAAGAAATTTCCCAGCAGTAAGAGAAAGGACAAAGGAATACTAGAGATAGTACTCTCAGATGTATTTGGACCCATGTATTCTAGTTCATTAAGCGGGTATGTGTACTATGTTTCCTTTATAGATGATTTATCATGTAAGAATTGGATATATTTCTTGAAAGGGAAAATTGAAGTTTTTAGGAATTTCAAGGAATGTAAATCCTTGGTTGAGAACCAAACCAATAGAAATATCAAGACTCTATGGTCAGATAAAGGAAGAAAATTCACCTCGAAAGAATTCAAGGAACTTTGGAGAGGCTCTGGGATTAAGAGGGAGTTGAGCACTATTAACCCAAAAAATCCCTCAGTAAGCTCTACATGACCTACACCACCCAACGATATCTACATACGACCCTCATTTGAACCCCACACCTTCAAAAAGGTTTAAAAATATGAAAAGGGATTAAAAACTCCTAAAAAGAGCCAAAATAGCTCTCATATGGGTTAAAACCTCCAAAAAGGGGCTAAAACCCTTGAAAGGAACTTAAAGCCCCCAAAGGAGCTAGGAATTGGGAAAAAGGGGCTAAAAGCCCAAAAAGGGGGCTAAATCCCTAACCAGGGGCTTATAACCCTAAAAATATCAAGAAAAAGTATAAATAAAGGGATGGGTTTCACTCTCAAACACCTCTCATCTCCCTCTCGTTATGTTTCCCGTGTGAGTTCCTTGAGATCCTTTTCCTCTCAAGTCATTCACCCTCCCTCTCCTCCATTCCTCCATTGAGCCAAAGCTACCATTCCATTTGAGACGTGCTCCCAAAGCTATGACATGGTGGCCCATTTCCACCCATAGAAGGTATAATATTTGTTTTCTGTCATTTTTCTTATAGTTTTTCTAACATATTTTTTCTTGCAGGTTTCTCACTCATGTTTTATTGCATGCTTATTTCGATTTCTTGTAGCTCTTTTGTTTGCTAACAGTTTTATGCAAGGTCTTAGATCTTGTCCCTAATATCTGTTTGCAGGTTTTCTTTCTTTTTCATTCCATCCTCACAGGAACCCTACCCTTCAATCCTGTAGATGGAAGGGAGCTGTTCCTATGTGTAGCAAGGGAAAATTCCCTACTACAAAACTCAGCAAGTGGTCCAAGGAACTCATCAATGAGGTTAATGAAACCATGATACAAGGACCTCTGGGTCTATTCTCCGGAACACATGTGTTTTCGTCGACAGAGGGAGACTTGCAACTGGTCAAGGAAATGGTTTTTTCTTGAAAAGAAGTGCGAGGGAGATAACTGAAATATGTGAGGAAATCTGAGGACTGACCCACTGAATAGGGGGGCGAGGGGGAGGAGTTGAACAGGGGTAGAGGGAGTGTACTAGATTCAAACTTCCTTTTTTTAGAGTATGAGAGTAGGGTGGATTAGGCAGCCAATGAAACTGACTCATGGTAAAGGGATCGCAGTTGTAATACCAGGGATGTAACTACAGATGGGAAATACTTGGGGGAGGTAGACACTATTGGTATTGATGGCATCCAAGGAAGACACATTGCAGAGTACTCTGAATGAAGGTGACCCAAAGTGATAATGCTACCAAACTTTTATCTCTAGGATGGTGTCTAGAGACACCATTGTGGTACAATATCGTGGATTTTTGGCGACCCCGAGAAAGTAAATTCTCGATGGTGCTTTCAATTTTAGAGAGTCTGAAAGCATGAAGAAGACTCCAGTGGGGGATCTTTTTCTTTGGTAGTCTCCTATGC
Organism: Pseudotsuga menziesii; assembly: GCA_001517045.1. Classification (NCBI taxonomy): domain Eukaryota; kingdom Viridiplantae; phylum Streptophyta; class Pinopsida; order Pinales; family Pinaceae; genus Pseudotsuga; species Pseudotsuga menziesii. Next base: position 12,454 of record LPNX011063776.1, read on the forward strand.
CTGAAAAAGGATAAAATTATACACAGGAGAGCTCACCCATCCTTTAGAGGATGGGAGACTTATTTACCGTTGGTAGTCCAGCTATGCTAGAAAAGGTTAAACCTATACTAACTGGACAATCGTTTAGATACTTTTAAGAGCATGATTGAAACCAAGTTTGCTCGGCAATATTTTCTTGATGAGAAGGCTAGAAAAGAGCTTAATGACAACCCATGGTGAGCTTTTTCGTAATTTTTGGCCCCGCTTTCTGAGAAAGCATAAAAGGATGCAGAGGGGAATGGTCTTGGCTTGAATGTGCCAAGGTGGTCCTTTTCATTTGATGGTCTACATGGTCAACAAAAGGAGGTAAATGGGACGATGTAAACGCCCTTTCCTATACTTCAATGAGTGGTAAAGGAAGCAGCTATGCTCTGTAATCTTTTCATTATTTTAGTAGTTAGAAAAGAGCTTAACAGAAACTCCAGTATGGTAAACCGATCGAGAAGGCATTGGTGGTGCCCCCATGTTGGAACAGTGGACAGTGGTCCAAAGGTCATCCATGTAGTTTTGATGGAGCAAATGGCTCTTAAACATACCAATACATGCACGGGATAGATTACGACATAGGTACACGAGTCAGTGCGACAGAGGTATGCAAACCAAGGTGGCTCTTAGACAGAGGTTAGGAGAGTCGTGTGTGAGTTGTGGCAGATGGAATTGACTACATGTGATGTGAGTGCAAGTCCAGAGCCAGTTATATGTCGAGTGCATGCAAAGGAAATGATTCATCCTCTAGATGATGGTACAGAAACCTGCGTAAGGTACGGTGAGAAGATTAGACAGTTATATGTTGAAATGAAATGACATGCCTTCTGGGTGGTGGCCTGGAAACCCGCATGAGTGGTAGTAGCAAAATGTGACGCAAATACAGGTCTGGAGACACTTACATGACAATGATGTAGCTCATAAATCGAGGTGACTTCTGGGAAGTGGTCCCAAAAATTACTTGTTAAACATGAGATGCTAGTCTCATTAGAAGATAGAAGATAGAAATTTGAGCCCAGAGGTGTGAGAGGTGTCTCAAACAAACTCCGTATGGCCTTGTTTGACATCTAATGTCGGTGCCTCCCCTAGTGTAGTGATGCACAGGGAAAAACTAGACCAAATGGGGGCCTATGGTGGTATCTAGATCATACGTGTGACATGATGAGTGCATGTGCAGATGTGGTACCACACCCTCCTATGGGCTGTCCTCATGTGTAGAGTTATTATTAGAGGGGGTCACCGTCTTCTGGTAAAAACGATGCAAAACAAAAAAGAAAAAACTACGCTATAAGGGAATCATAGTGGTGGTATCAGGAATAGACTCTCTTGAGGTAGAGCCCGTTACACAGCTTCTTCAAGAGGAGACCATCTAAGTCAACAAATAGGTATGCCCCCTTGCCAAGAGGAAGGTCTTTGGCAAGGTGAAGTGATGTAATTTAGTCTTTTATGGGAAGAACCAATTCCACACTATGGTTTAAAGGGAATGGGGTAAAACCGGAGGTAGTTAAGGCTTCAATTATCTCCTCATCGTTGTGGAAGCAACGAAGAGACAGGTCTGATGGACCATCAATGATGGTGGAGATAAGAGGGTCTGTAGAGCTGGACATCATGTAAATGGACATGGTGTCTGAAAAAGGAGGTGGAGGATGGATTTCTTTGATTAGAGTGATCTTATATTCAAGGGAATGTTTTCAAAGGTTGGCTAGAGTCATTCAAAACTCAGACAAGTCCTGGAAGTGGTGAGAATAGTGTCCATACAATCCGCAAAGGGTGAAAGCATGGTTTGTTCTCAACGACTTGTTTCTCACTATTGTCCTGCTTGGGAGCTCAACCATGGGGAGGTTTTCTATTATATCCATGGCATCCAAGTGCACACAGATTATAGGAATCTTAGGGCATTTTTGACATGGATGGTCTTGTTCTTCACAGATGGCACAAGGCAGGATCTGTCGAGGCTCAACGATAGTTTTCACATTTTTTCCCCTGGCCCTTTATGGGTGGAGCGGTACGGGTGCGGGTGTGATGGTTGGTTTTTGCAGGCTGGGTGGAGGACGATATTTGATCGCAATGGGTTGCACAGGGGTTAAGACTACCTAGGGCATTGGTGGTTGGGTGGGTGGATCAAGGTACCACATGGGAATCCCCAATGTGAAATTGGGTAAGTTTAAGGTAGCCATTACTGGCTTACTCATGACACTAGGAGGGGGAAAGAGGAAGGGAATTGTGTGGACTAGGGAGGAGTCTAGATAACTCTCTGATGGTTGCATGTAGGGAAGAGGTTATGGTGGAGGCTGCACATAATGCTGTGGCTATGGATGATGGTGCAGCTGCTAATGATGTTGTGGCTGTGGATGGTTTGTGATTGCGGTTGGGGATACAACTACAGTGGGTGTTTAGGTGCAATAGTGCTGGATGAAAGCATGCAAAAATCTACAGTTGATCAATAATGGGGAGGCTGGTATGTTGTTAACCATGGTGTTAACCATAGGGATAACAATGGCAGGTGCAATTATCCCTTGTAGATCAATGGTGTTAATCATAGGGATAACATTGGTCGGTGCAGTTAGTCCTTATGGATTGTGATAAGTCAGTTGGTTAACTGTCATGATTTTCCCTTCGTGAGGGAACATCATGAGGTGGAAAACAGTTGATGCTACAGCTCTCATGGCATACATATAACTTCTTTTGAGGAGAAGGTTATATTCCAACTGAGCATTGAAAACCTCTATGTCAATCAATATTGTTTTCTCGTCCAATGTGATGGGAACGTGTGGTAGGATTCCTTGGGATTTAGTGGGGTGGAAATCATAAGCCCACAGAGTAGTAGAGGATGGTTGCAGAATTGGGGATCCAAGCTTCTACCAGACTAAGGTAGATATAACTCACGTGGATTCCCCCTCGTCCACTATGCACTGGTGTACGACCAGATTCTGAATGGAAACCGGGATTTGGAAGGAAATGGTTGATGGCATCTGTGGTTCTCCGTTCTCCATGTTGAATGTGATCAACTTGGAGTCAGAGGGGTCTACAACACCGAGGGAAGCTAGTAAGGCTTTCCACTACGTTGGGCCATTTTTGAGTACCTCAAGAGTGGACATGGCCGTAGGTGTTTGGGAAAAAGCATCCACAATATTGTAGCTTATAATAGCTCTAGCTATGATGGTATTGGCAACCCGCCATATGGGGGGGAAGGAAGGAAAAGGGGGTAGATGAAGAGGTGCATTGGTTATTTTGGACGTATATGCCGTTAATGTATCAGCGGGTTTGATGTTAGTTCCGTACTGATTTCATATGATTTGTAAATTGACATCTTCAGTTGTCATGGCTAGTAGGCGGTGAAAACCTATTTCTGCTATCAGAGGTGCCCCTAGGGCATTGGGATTGGGTTGGGCAGAGGGTGCAGTTGCTATGAATCCTTGGACTGGCAATGGGTTTTGCAGCATCATGGGTGGAGGCCTTGGTGGTTCCATTTTGGGTTGAGCTGGGGCTGCCATATTAGTAGCATGCTGAACCTCGTTGTGAATGGCTTGCTTGGCATGAACCATGAAGGGAAATTCATGTGTATAGTTCCCATAGGCCTCACACAACTTGCATGGCTGATTTGTGCACAATGGAGAATTACGTCTAGGTGCATTTGGTTGCTGAGGATTTTGGGCTGGCCGATTGCCCCAACATTGTTGGGAGGGTTTGGTTGTTGATCGCCTCCCTATGGTTGATTGTTGCCTTGGTTTTGGGCTCGATTACTTTTGGTTTTCCCTTGTTGGTTATTGGGGATTGGCTGGTTGGGACGGTTTTATTGTGTAAACACTTGTCCTAAAGGTGCTAGCACATTGGAGGCGTGGACTTGAGGGGCTTGCATAGGTGGTTCATAGTAGACTTGGGGGGGTGAAAGTGCCACAAATGTGAGTATTTTTCCGTCATATTGTTGTGTCGACCAAGCTAATTCCTGGTCCTACTGCAGTGGTGCAGGTTGTGCATAAGAAATTGTAGCTCTAGACTGGGAAATCATTTTTGCATAGTCCAGATTTTGGTTTTTGTAAGAAATACTGGCAGTGTTGCTTGGTTGTGGTGGTATTGCAGGTGGCATTGGACGATGCTATGGTTGGTGGGAGACAGAACCTATAATGCCATATGTGGCATGGGATGCCCGTGGTGCATCTTGGTAGGAGGTGCCTACATGGGGAGCATCTGGAATGACAGTGTAAAGGTATCCAGACTATGTGTAGATGAGGTCAAACTATTGGGCCTTCAAGATGGCATCTTCCTCTGTTTAGGGACGTTCAAAGGTGGCTTCCTTGGCTATAGGTGGTAGCACGGTTTTTAAGAACTAATCCAAGAAGATCCTGTCATCAAGCTTGATTTTGCAGGTGCTACGGCATCGCCTTCACTCATGGACTTGGTTGGTGATGTGGGTCACAGTGTTCTGGCAGAAAGATAGCAAGATTTCCACTCCTTCATCATATCTAACAAGGAGTTGGAAATATTACAGGAACATAAAGGATAAGGAGTTGAAATATGGATACTTGGCTTGTGGTAGCTCAATGTACAACTTAGCTGCAGCACCTATGAGGGTACGTTGTAACAGTCTGTGTCTGATCGAATCATCTACGATGTTGTTTGATGAGCACCAAAGGTGAAACATCATGATATAGTTTTGGGGGCACTCCCTTGCCCTCCCCTTCAAACTTGGGAATGTCTGAGGGGGGTTTGGTTTTCATGCAAGGCCAAAAGGTTTGATGGAAGATAGGGTCATTTGTTAACCGAGACAAGTCAGGAAGGTTGATGAATGCCATTAAAGGAATGTTTGAACTAAGGTTTATGTGTGATGGAGCAGCGATGGTGGTGGGGTTTGCTGGAACATGATGCACCTATGTGACTGGGGATACTTGCAGCATAGTTATGGCCAGGCCACTACCCCCATGTATGGTAAGAGGCACAGTATAAATCAAAGGGCCACTTTCCACATTTATGGAAGGAGGGACATTGTAGGTGGAAGGGCCACTACCCCTAGGCATGCCAAGTGGGATAGTATGACTGGACGGGACACTGCCCCCAAGCATGAAAGGTGGGACACGTTGACTGGTCAGTATGGGTGGTGGTAGCTGAATTATGACAATTTGCATGATCATGCTACGGCCACCATCATGGGTGTTGGTGGTGGTGTGGGGTATGGACATGGGTCCAGTACCAATCACTAAGCCAGAAAATGGATCTAAGTTTGCACAAGTCATGGGGCTAGATGGTTCAGTATGTAGATCTAGTTCAGATTGGTATGATTCTGAGTCATAATTAGAGGCCGTGTGGCCTTATGATGGTGTAGAGGGTCGTTGAGAATGGTCTAGAGAGTGTTGGTTCAAGAACCCAAACTACGGTGGAATGCCTATCAGGTGTGAAGAAGAACGTGGGGGATCAATTGTGTCTGGTTGGTATGCCAAGTGGTGAAATATGGTAGTGACATTTTGGACCCTGGTTTTAATGGATTCCTATTGGATTTTAGGTGGTCACTTTTCCACCAAGACTGCAAAGAAACAACGCTTGAATTTTTCCTCACGTGAGTGCTAGTCAATTGGTGGGGGTCATTTCCTGTTTCACTTGGCAATTCCTCTCCATGGACAACTAATTTGGGGTTCTCGTGGTACTCCTCACAATGAGTTTCTGGGGTGAGCGCAAGTACTTCCCACAGTTAAGGTAGTCAGGGACTTATGTCCTAAAAGACTGCAAGTGTTTGAATCAGTGTAAATTAAAAAATTTAATGGCTAGTTCAGCGTCATGAACTCAGTTTGGTTGTTTTATGTGGTATAGTTTGTGTGTGTTTTGTATTTATGTTACCTTTGGTCACTACTTATATGGTTTATGAATATTTCGTAAAGAGTGTTTGGTTTATTGTAGAATTCATAATTTGGGTAAATTGTTGATGAAAGCAGTATATTGTAAACAAAAAATTAAACACATGCCATACCTGTATCTGAACTATGGTAGCCTAACTAGGTGACTGCCTTACACCTGTATTTCTCTTCAAACAAGAAAGAGTGTTGGGCTCTCAACACAATGGAACTAAGCCCATATGTAGATCCTTGGGTCACTCTTTGGATGTAAGGTCGGTCAATAGGGAGGAAACGAATGCCATGAAACCCCCAACGGTATCCACCCCCTCTACCTTCCAAGTCACCCGTTTTTAGTGGTTTTGGAAAATTACAGATGAAGTGCCTATTACTACACGGGCTTCACCCTTTGTATTATCTTAGAATACCCCAAAGGGTGATGACTGGGTAGAGGAGGAAGGTCTAGGAAAGATATCAATTTCTAATTAAAAACATAAACTTAACCTATAGTAATTTTGTTCAAGCTTTAAACAGATTCTTTAAACCATTAACCATTTGATTTAATAGTGATTTACACATACTTAAATGAAATAAACACAGATTGATGGCCAGAGGCCACTGAGCCACATTGACAGTCCAAATAACTTAAAAAATCAAATATGAGAGACATATCACTCTTTTTGGTGGAAATGTGGTGAGGGGGTAGCTAAATTTTCCTCCAATCAGGGGAAGGGGTCACTCAAAAACTGTAGATAGGAGCGATTTGCTTTCTGGGAGGAAGTCGCACCTTTTGGGCCTGAATGAGCGACTTGGTTGCACTTTTCATCCCAATAAGAGTGAACCGGTCTAAAAGATGATTTTTTTTAAGCCTCAGCTAGGACCGACCGACAGTAACTTGTAATGTGGCCGAATGGGCTTGGTTTGGCCTTAAGGAGGCTCAGCTATGAATTAAAATGCATAAAATGACATATCTAATCTAGATTTGAAAGAAAACTAAACTAGGGAAAATAAAAACTAAAACACGGAAATTAAATCCAGAGATCCTACGGGATCGACCTGGTATAGTCGCCTATTCTATAGTAGGGATTTTTCCCTTGATACAGGCATGAACAACTCCCTTTTTTCTATATGACAGAAGGGTATAGTTCCTGTGAGGATGAAATGAAAAATAAAGAAAACCTGGAAACTAAGATTAGGGATAAGCTCCAAGACCCTGTATAAAACTGTTAGCAAACAAAAGAGCTGTAAGAAATCAAAAGAAACCTGCAACAAAAAATGAGTAACAAACTTGCAAGCAAAAATATGTTAGAAAAACTATAATAAAAATGACAGAAAACAAATATTATACCTTCTCTCAGTGTAAATGGGCCACCATGCCCTAGCTTTGGGAGCACCTCTCAAATGGAATGGGAGCTTTGGCTCAATGGAGGAATGGAGGAGAGGGAGGGTGAATGACTTGAGAGGCAAAGGGTCTCAAGGCACTCACATGGGAAGCATAACAATAGAAATATGAGAAGTATTTGAGAGTGACCCCCACCCCTCTATTTATATTTTTTCTTGATATTTTTAGGGTTTTAAGCGCGTGGTTAGCACTTTAGCCCCCTTTTTGGGGATTTTAGCCCCTTTCACCCAATTTCTAGCTCCTTTGGGGATTTTAAGCTCCTTTGAGGGGTTTTAGCCCCTTTTTGGAGGTTTTATCCCTTATGAGAGCTATTTTGGCTCTTTTTAGGGTTTTTTAAGCCCTTTTTCATATTTTTGAGCCTTTTCGAGGGTGTGGGGATCAAATGAGGGTCATACGTAGATGTCTTTGGGTGGTGTAGGTCATGTAGATCTTACTGAGGGATTTTTTGGGTTAACAAGCACTATGTACAATCCTCAACAGAATGGGGTTGCAGAATGAAAGAATAGAACCATCATGGAAGCAACAAAAGCTATGTTGCATGACCAATATTTTCCTATGCACCTTTGGGTGAAGTAAAGAAATAAAAACTGTGTATGTACATAACAATACTCCTCTTTGAGTACTTGACAATAAGACTCTTGAAGAGGATTTCTTAGGAGAGAAACCAGAAGTCAAACATATGAGAATATTTCGCTTCTCAGTGTACATACATATTCCAAACGAGTAAAGGACCAAGCTCGATCCTTCTAGGAAGAAGGGTATATTTGTAGGGTATAGTGATACATCATGGCCTACCGTATATACTTCCCAAGATTCAAGAATATCGAAATCAATATATATGTAACCTTTGATGAAGACTCGACATACTTCAAATCTAGGAGGACACCTATTCAGGAGGTCGAGGAACCTGAAGAGACAAGAGTCTAAGACATGAAAATTTGAGAAGCAATCACTACAATAAAATATTACAAAGTTTAATGGACCTATCATAAATTGTTAGAAACAAATGTCATCGAAATGGGTCATATACTTAAAATTCCCAAATTACATGGTTATATGTATTGATAGGATTTGTATTACATGCATTGATTAATAAGTACGATTTCCGATTTATCTTTATATGTGTGAAAAAGGATTAAAGGATGTATTTTATGTATAGTATTTATATAAATTAGTTTTTGAAAAGAATGGTAAAGCTATACATAATGGAAAAATATACTTACTCCTTACTCTAAGATTATATATTTTTACATGAGAGTAATTTCATAATAGAATAAGGTAGCTAGTTATGCTGAAGATTTTATTTATGTTTATAGAAAGAAAATGGGGTTGTTACAATGCAATCACATTATACTTATTTGAAACAGATTATAATAAATAAAAAAATTATAGCACAGAGTTGTTGTTTTTTTTTTCAAAATACTTGTTTATTTAGTGGTTGTAATTAGTATGTATGGAAGTTATTTGTAGATATGATGAGAATATAATTGGAGGTAATATGTATTTAAATATAATGAGTTTTGGGGAAGTAATTATGATTTGGAATTATAAAATAAATGCAATTTGTTCATTTTATATAATAGATATTATTCATTTAAACAATAGTTGGAATATCTTAGTCGTGGATTCCTTGTTATAATACAAAAGATTTACATAGATTGTAGTTCTTTCAAGAAATGTAACAGTTTTTATTTTTTCTAAAATGTAGTAATATGGGGTTGTTACAATGTGGTATCAGAGCCAAGTTACGACGCTAGGCCTTATGGTGTCCATACACATATTTCTGAAAACTAATAGTTGTAAATTTTTGTTCTTATTTCTTGTATAGCAGAAAACTGTCTTACTAAATTGCAGGAAGATATGGCTGGAAGACGATCCCCTACCCCACTTGCATGAGTTGAACCTAATAGTGAGGATCCCCCTAATAACAACATTGTTAATTTTGAGATTCGACAAATAGAGAGGGACTTACAAGAAGAAATTATGAACTCTAAGTTTGAACATGAAAGGGTACTGAAAAATCAAGCCTGACTTAAATGAAACCCTACTATATAAACTACATGAGATAACTAATGAAAAGAAAAAAATAAATGTAGACAAGAAAACTCATCCTCCGATGGTCCCTACTATGACGGAAGCCATCTATCTAGTAAATCAGAGTATTCTAGTGACAGTACTGAGGGTAGACATAGGAAGAAAATAAAGTATAAAGATGAGCTAACATGAGAGTTTAAAAAAATAAAGCCTCCTACCTTTGACGACAAAGTCAAAAATGGAGAAGAAGTTGAGGCTTGGCTCTCCAGGTTGAAGAAGTAATTCACTATGTACAGTTACTCCAACTCCATGAAGGGAAAAATGGCCATCTTCAATCTAGTTGGAAAGGCTGAGATTTGGTAGCAAGACTTAAAAAGAGAAAAACAAATAAATGATAGGAAAGTAAGTTGTTACTGGTTTAAAAAGGAATTTAAAAAGAAATACCTCTCAGAATGTTACTACGAAGGGAAAGCTAAGGAGTTTTATGAGCTGAGACTAGGATCCATGTCCATGCATGACTTCTGTACTAAATTCTTGTCCCTGTTAAGATATGTGCCTTACCTAAATGAAGAAAAACTGAAAATACAAAGATTTCTAGGTTGCTTGCCTAAATTTTATAGAGACAAACTGGATTTTGATGAACCGAAAAATTTGTATGAAGCAATGAGGAAGGTGAAATTAACCTATGACCAATCCAAGAGTAAAAATAAAAAATCCTTTAATTTCAAGAGAAGAGATGGAAATGGTTTTAAGAGAAGAGAGTTCAAACCTTTTAATAAACATAAAAGTTTCTAGAAAAATACCATTAAGGACAAACAACCAACAACAATAATGTTCAGTATAAACAACCTATGAGAAATGCCGAGTATAAAGATACTACTTTTAATAAGAAAAGTTAGGAAATAAAAAGAGGAGCCTTGTAGTGTTGGGGTTGTGGGGGGAGTCATTTATATCGGTATTGTCCTCATAAAAAGGATAATCGGAATATTCACACAGTTCAAGAAGCAACCATAGTGGGATAAGTTGCTCGAAACATACCGCAGATTAGCGGAGTGCTGGACAATCATCAAGCAGATTATCAGCCCTCCATGATTGAGGTAGATGGTAAGATCCTTGACAAACCCATTTAGATATTAATTGATTCTAGTTATACCCTGAGTTATATATCTTCTAAGTTAGTAGATTTGTGTAAAATGAGAAATTATGATTTTGAAAAATCGTGGTTAGTGCAATTAGACACCGGAACAAAAAGAAAAGTAACCAGTTTTATTTCTAGTTGTGAAGTTCATATGCAAGATTTGATTACAAAAATAGATTTGAATGTTTTACCATTAGGATCTTATGATGTACTGATTGGCATGGATTGGCTACAAAAACATAAAGTTGTGCTAAATTGTCTTCAGAAAACTTTTGACTGTATTGACGAAAATGGTGAAAGAAAAATGGTTAGAGGGATTCCAAAGAAGGTTCTTACTAGGAAAATTTATGCATTACAATTGAAAAAGTGTTCTAGAAAAGGATGTAGGGTTTTTTTTGTACACATCACTGAAACTAATGATAAAGAAACAAAACCTAGCTTAGAGGATATTCCCTTCTTAAATGATTTTAAAGACGTCTTCCCAGAAGAGATATCGAGAATACCTTCGAGGAGAGATATTGACTTCACCATTGAATTGGTACCCAGATCAGTACCTGTCTTGAACTCCCCTTATCGAATGAAAACACCTGAAGGGGAGCACATGTCTTGTTTGTTAAAAATAAGGATGGAACATTGAGGCTTTGTGTTGATTATACACAATTGAATAAAATGACAATTAAGAATAGATACCCTCTTCCCTGCATTGACGAATTGTTTGGCCAAGTACGAGGAGCGTCAGTGTTCTCTAAAATCGACTTGAGGTCTGGTTACCATCAAGTAAGAATTAAGGATGATGACATCCATAAAACTGCATTCAAAACAAGGTACGAGAATTATAAATTCCTCATTGTAGCATTAGGCTTAACCAATTCCCCAACCACGTTTATGTGTTTAATGAACAATGTTCTTCACATATATTTAGATACGTTTCTAATAATATTTATTGATGATATATTAATATACTCTAAAAATGAAGAAGAGCATAAAGAACATTTAAATTTAGTCTTGCAAACCTTAAGAGAACATAAAATGTATGCAAAGTTTATCAAGTGTTAATTCTTTCAAGATAAAATTCAGTACCTAGGTCATGTAATAAGTAAGGAAGGTATTTCGGTGGACCTAGATAAAATCAGGGAAATCAATGATTGGTCAACTCCTAAGGATGTAACTAGGATTTGATCCTTTATGGGAATCATGGGTTACTATAGTAGTTTCATTGAGGGGTTCTCCAGAATTGCTTATCCAATAACCTCACTTCAAAAAAAGGAACTAAATTCATATGGTCTAATAAATGTCAAGAAAGCTTTGAAAAACTTAAGCACTTATTAACCACCACACCTATTATAAGGATTGCAGAGCCATACAAGGACTTCATAGTATGTATGGATGCATGTTTAGAAGGATTAGGTCGTGTGTTATTACAAGAGGATTATTTAATAAGTTAAGAGTCAAGAAAAATTAAAATACTTGAATGAAACTATGCAACACATGACTTGGAATTAGCTGCTATAATACATGCATTAAAGATGTGGAGACATTACTTAATAGGAAGAAAATTTACCTTAATGTCGAATAACATAAGCTTAAAATACTTATTTGATCAACAAAAATTGAAAGCTCGCCAAGCAAGGTGGTTATCCTTTTTGAGCGAGTACGATTTTGAAATTAAACAGATTAATGGAAAAGAGAACAAAGTGGTAGATGCCCTGAGTAGAAATGTCATTCCACATTGCTCAAATGTTTTCAACAGTTATAAAACAAATACTGAAGGTTTAATAAAAGAAGCAGCTAAAAGTGATGAAGAGTACTTAAAGATTAAAGAACAATTGGGAAATAATGACAAGGGAAGTGATTCATCTTATTCTATAAGCTCAAAAGACTTGTTAGTTTATAAAAATCAATTATACATACCAGATTCTCAGAATTAAAACGAATAATTCTTAATGAACTACATAAGAAACCATAGGGCCGGACATCTGCGATACCAAAAGATGATAACGAAGTTAAGAAAAATCTATTATTGGTATAACATAAATAACTATGTTGCAAATTACCTAGCTAGGTGTATTGAATGTCAACAAGTAAAAATTGAACATCAACATCCTGTTGGGTTACTACAACCCTTAACTATTCTAGAATGGAAATGGGAGATAATAAGCATGGATTTTATAACAGGATTTCCTAAAAGAAACAAACAACATGACTCAATAATGGTAGTTGCTGATAAGTTAAGTAAAACTGACCACTTCATACCTGTAAAATCTACCTTCAAATCCGCTGATATTTTTATGAAAGAAATATTTCGATTGCATGGTATTCCAAAGGTTGTGATTTCTGATAGAGATGTGAAATTTACTAGTAAATTTTGGAAATCCTTATTTAATGGTCTAGATACACAACTAAATTTTAGCACTGTGTATCATCTTCAAATGGATGGGAAAACTGAAAGAACTAATCAAGTGTTAGAAGATATGCTGTGAGTGCATGTAATGGATAAATGAGGTAAATGGGAAGAGTATTTTCATTTAGTAGAATTTGCATATAACAACGGGTATCAATCTTCATTGAAAATGAGTCCATTTGAAGTTTTGTATGGATGGAAATGTCGCACCCCTATGTGGGATAACCCTGGTGATAGGATTGTTCTAGGCCCATATATGTTAAAATAAATGGATCAAATGGTGAAAGAGGTGCAACAAAACTTAAAATTTGTCCAGGATCGGCAAAAACGTTACGCAGAATTAAAACAAACTCCAAGAGAGTTCAATGTTGGTGATCACATATATCTAAAGGTAAATTAAAAGAAGAGTTCCTTGAGTTTGGGAAGATGTTCCAAGATGGCACCAAGGTATTGTCGACCTTTTGAAGTGTTAGCTAAGATAGGGCTGGTATCCTATCATCTTGCACTTCCACCTGATATAAAAGTACATGTTCTATTTCATGTTTCATTGTTAAAAAAATATATACATGATGCTAATCATATAATTGAATGGAATGTGATTCAGGTAGAACCCAATGGAAAGTTCCAAACCAAACCTTTCCGCATTCTAGATAGGAAGGAACGTATGCTCCATAATCGAGCCATCGTTCAAATAAAAGTGCAATGGAAGCACTTCAACCCTGAAGAGGAAACTTGGGAAATGGAGGATAAAATGCGGGAAGCATATCCCTCCATGTTCCAGAATGAGCAAGAGAGCTCAGAATAAAAAGAACACCGAGGATGGTGTTAAGAATAAGGGGAAGAAATGTAATACCCCCATGAAATTTCTTTTATTTTCATGTTTTGAAAATTATTTTTTTATTATGTAATGAGTTATGAAACTCAAAGACTGAAATGGCATTTGCGCAACAAAACTTTTTATTTATTTATTAATAAAGAAAATAACACTTGGATAACTCAACTACATGAGGGGACACCAACCATGGCACCAAAGAACATGTGTAAGCAAGCTAGTGTGATTGATACCAATCAAATCCAATCCAAAACTCAACAACCAGACAAGATCTTAAATCATAGGGATTTAGGGATCTAATTGGAGATTTTATTGGGATGGCATTAGACCCAGACAAAGCTATTTATATGAGTGCACTAGAATAGCACGGGACATCATGTTGTGCATGGGGAAAACGATTACTGATTGAATGTGTTGAGCGTTTTCTATTTTATAGGTCCATCTTGGAAAACTTGTTACGGAATCGAGGATTGAGTGCCCCAAGGAAGTTGCTTGCTGTTCTGGTGCATTGTTAGTGATCTAGATCGGGGGTGGAGCAGAGAAAACCATTGAGTTGCTACCTCCTATGGTTGGGAGGAGTTGATTCTCCATGTGTGATTTGGTTACATTTGATTCAAGTAAGTAGTATGATAGCCTTCTTGTTCATGGATGGTAAATATGCACTTTATCAAAATTATAATTCGATACTACTTGGTAATAAATTGTTTAGATTTTTTAGTTAGAGTTAGTTGAATGGAATGATCTATGATTTCAAAATGCATATTTATTGATGGAAATTACCTTGTTGATGTTAATATGAAATGAATTTAGGTATATCATTTTGGATATGCTGTATAGACTAGGGATGATTTTAAGGAACCATACTTATTTAAAAGTGTATAAATGTTGGCGAATATTACCAATTCTTAAAACACCAACTATAAAATGATTAGAGATATTTTTAAAAAAATATTTTAATTTCCAAGGATTTTATATTGTTTATATAATAATTTGGCGATTTTTAGGGTGAAAAAATTTTACCCCACCAAAATTAAGCGAAGCGGGGCTTAAAAAAATGCAAAATGGAAAAAAAAAATTTGGGAGAAAAACCTAGAAAAATAGCCCATTGGGCTAAAATTCGCCCCTAAAATTATCCCTGGTATAGACATAGATTTTTTTTTCTCAGGGTCTACGTGATCTTCTAGATCCACTGGGAAAATTGATAGTTAAAACTGCTAGCTAATTTTGCTTGAGTTCTTTACTGGATAAAATATGCCCTTAGCACTTAACCTTTGAGTTTTGTAATTGATCTGGAAAGTAATACTATGTAAACGATGGTTTAGATTTGTAGTCTGCCATCTTGATTTAGTGTTGGAGTCTGTATAGTGATTTAATGAATTCAACAGCAAGCTTAGTTTTGTTTTGTTTTTTTATAATTTTTTTTGAGATCTAAAATTTTTCACTGTATGGGAACCCATGATATGTGATATCAGTTTATTTTTTTCTTATTTTTGACATTTATAGGTTTGCTCTTGTTGGTATTGTCATGGTATGTATTGATCTTTGAAATTCCTTCTTCTCCCTGCATGAGTTTTTGATTGGGGTTTTTTTTATTTGGGGGTTCATCCTGACTACGTTATTTTATGAGTAAAGTCAATCCTTAATTTGTTTTCCTACCCGTGATCTACGTTTTGAACCCTGGGATGGGTTGGTATGTTATGAACTCAAGCTAAACAATGTTGAGCGATTCTTGGTATCGACTTTCCCATTGCTGGCTAACAACCCTGGTGGCCATAGATGTCACTCTTCAGAACCTTGATGGAAGCATATTCATCGTTGGTAATGTTTTTATGTGGTGGTTTTGCTAAAAAATGTTACGCTTGAGGAGCAGTTGCAAGAGACCCGCATGTTGATTTGTGTCTTTTTCTGTGTTTCTTAGTCAAACGAGGTCTCTACTTTTTTTTGCTCCCAGCGATGTCCGATAGTTAAGGGAAAAATCACTCTTCCCCAAGACATTACATCAGTCTGCTGATGTGATTGTAGTGTCTACCAATCTCTGTTAAGCATTTAGTTTGAAAGTTGGAGTGATTACATCTTGAGAAACTCCCAGTAGCTAATGATAGTCATAGTTAATGTTTCCATCCTTTATAGATCCTTATTGTCTTATATTTATTTGATACCCAACTGAGTCAACTTCTCACAAAAGTGGAAAGCGTTAAGCAGCATAAATCGCCAAATTCTTTGCATATGTCTCTATAGGCACTATCAAATCCATCTTCGATCTGATTAGAAGTCTCCTTTACAATCTCTATGAATAGCATGGTGATTACTGACCGTTTCTCATTTTTAAAAACACAATATTTTTTTTGGTGGCTTCACGATTTGTTTTTTGTCACCTTCCTTGGGCATCTCTACTCGGATCAGTAGCTCCTTGCTCACTTATAGTGGCTCTCGATCTATGTCCTTTTTGTTTCTTTTTAGTTTTTAGTTTTATTTTTTATATGTATATATATGTTAGATTTTTATCATTCAAGATACCATTATGATCTTAGGATCTTTAACTGAGAGAATAACATGCACAACAATGAAACACAAGCACAACACAAGAGACAAGAGACACAAAGAATTTTTCTCGGGGAAACCATAAAGGAGAAAACCCTACAACTTCTCAGAGATAGAATCAGCACCAAAAGGTAAAACCAAAAAATAGTAAGATGATCTCCCGACAGCAGCAGTCTCTCTCTCTCACATTAAGAGAGATTATCCTCTCTCACTCATGCACCCCAATGAGTGTGTGTGTGTGTGTATGAGTATATGATAAATAGAGAGACTCTCACTCTCTATTTATATTATTCTGTTCACTTGGAATCCACTCCAACATGTTGGCCTCACTTAACAATTACTTACTAGAGCCGACATCTTTAGGAGTGTCTAATAACCCTAGTGCCCCACAACTTATGGGGACTTTGCCTCCTCCGACCAACAAGGAGGTCTATCCTTAACACAATGGTGGGGACTATTGCCCTGACTTACAATGACTCACCTAGGGTTGAATTCACTAGGATAGTCTAATAACCCTAGGGCCCCATAACTATGGGGACTTTAACCCTTGACCAATAGGAGGGTTACCCACAATGACTTGACATGACTTTCTCATTATAGAAACTTCCTGAAATAAACATCGGGGTATTACATGACTCAAGTACATTACAATACATCCCGGAATAAACATCGGGTTACAATACATAAGAAATACAAGTGAATACATTCTGAAGTTACAATTACATCAACACTCCCTCTTAACTAGGAAGGTATTCTCTCGACACAATTTATCACCACAAGTATTCTTCTCTGTATCATCTGGGTCATCGTCAAGTACTCATCATCTTCATCTGGATCTGGATCATCACTCGATCTAGATCATCATCACTAGATCTGGATCATCACTTGATCTAGATCATCATCACTATATCTAGATCATCACTCGATCTGGATCATCATCACTGGATCTAGATCGTCACTAGATCTGGATCATCATCACTGGATCTGGATCATCACTCGATCTGGATCATCATCACTAGATTTGGATCATCATTACTGGATCTAGATCCTCACTCGATCTGGATCATCACGGTTGGATCATCATCACTAGATCTAGATCATCACTTGATCTGGATCATCACAGGTGCTATCTCATGATTCTTCTCATCACAGGAAGTTCTACAGAGCTAACCCTTTTTCATGCTAGTTGTAGGCCTAGCCTCCATGTAGGTCTTCTTCAGCACTTATATCTGATCAACACATGATCGAAGAAAGGCTCATCATTTCTATCTGATCAACAGATGATCGAAGATAGATACTACACTTACATCTGATCAACACATGATTGAAGAAAGGAACGCCTAACACTTAAATTTGACCTACTCATCAGAAAGGCACACCTAGCACTCACATATGATCATGTAGGAACCAATCCTATAATCATATCAAAAAGGCCCAGCACGTACATCTGATCAACACATGATCGAAGAAAGGCTCAACATTTTTATCTGATTAACACATGATCGAAGATAGATACTACACTTACATCTGATCAACACATGATCGAAGATAGATACTACACTTACATCTGATCAACACATGATCGAAGAAAGGCTCTACACTTACATTCATCTAGGCTAGAACACATCCTACCGCAATGATGAAATGGATTGCACTCCTATATGATCATGGAACACGTCCCAATAATCATATCATAATGGCCCCTAGTCCTCGAATGAGCTACCTGGTAACTGACCAGGTGCCTCCATTCTCCTAGAGAATGGCAGTTGCCCTTACATCTATCCTACTCGACAAAATATCCAACACTCAAATATGACATGGGAGGAACTTAATCCTTTAACCATGATAGAATGGTACAGCCTTTACATCTGATCAAGTGGGAACACATCCCTCTGTCACATCATAATGGCTTCTCAGTCCTAGATTAAGTTTTCCTGGTAACTGACCAGGTGCCTCCATTCCTAGAATGGAAATTTCCCTTACATCTATCCTACTCGATAGAATGGCCAACACTCATATCTGACATGGAAGGAACCAATCCTCTCACCATGATAGAATGGCTCAGCCCTTATATCTGACTTACTCATCATAATGGCTATGGATCTCAGCACTCATATCTGACATGGAAGGAACCAATCCTCTCACCATGACAGAATGGCTCAGCCCTTATATCTGACCTACTTGTCAAAATTATTATGGATCTCAGCACTCATATCTGACATGGAAAGAACCAATCCTCTCACCATGATAGAATGGCTCAGCCCTTACATATGACCATGGAAGGAACCAATCCTCTCATAATTTTAGAATGGCTATGGGTCTCATCACTTTCCCTTGGAGGAAAACTCGATCTGGAGAACACCAAGTTTCTCCCTGAAGTACTCAAACTTTAGTCTAGCCAATGGCTATGTCAATACATCAGCTATTTGTTCCTCCATCGCAAAATACTGGAACTTCACTGCTCCCTTGTGCACCATATCCCTTATATAGTGATACTTGATATCAGTATGCTTCAACTTGTCATGGAACATTGGATTCTTTGACAACTTCATGCAACTCTGGTTGTCACAATGTATACAAGTAGCATCCAACTAGAGATCAAATATATCATATAGGAGCTTCCTCAGCCATACTGCCTCACAACTAGCTGAACAAGCTACGACATACTCTGCTTCAGTTGTACTCAATGCCACATAGGATTGCTTTTTGCTAAACCAAGAGATCACACCTGATCCCATACTGAAGAAACACCCTGAAGCTCTCTTCCTATCAATGGCACTGCCTTCCCAACCTGAATCAACATAAATTTCCAGGTTAATCTTTTTATTTGCATCGTACTTGAGCCCATAATCAACTATATTCCTTAGGTACCTCAGAATATGCTTTGCAGTAATCAAGTGAATAGGTCTCGGATCTATCAAGAACTGGATCAAGGTGTTCACATCAAGGCAGATGTCTAGTCTCATGTTCATCAAATACATCAAGGACCCAATCATATGACGATACATCATAGCATCAATTGTCTTTGATGAAGCATCACTTAACAGCTTCAGGTTTGATGCCATAGGTGTGGTCATGCAGTCCATCATCTTGAACCTATTCAATATCTCTACTGCATACTTCCCTTGTCCACACCTCCATGCCTAGAAAATAGTGCATCGACACATAATGGGAGCATCACTGGTCTTCTGTCTTCAACCTTGAAGTAAAGGTTGGAATCCACTTTACTCTCAGTAAAGCCTAGAGTCATCAGTAATTTGTCCATCTTGTTGTACCATGTCGAAACACAAGATCTTCTGCAGTCACTCCCGATGAAGCATCATACTCCCTCTATCTTTCGTACTCTATGCACTGAAACATTCTATACTAGAGTGACAAGTAGCTTCCTATGCTACTAATCTTCTATGTATCCATCTAGGATCACTGGATACCAAGATCCTCTATCTTGAACTTTTTAAAAAGTTCATTTCGCACTCATCTGTGAGCTTGTCATCCTCTATAAACCTTGTAGAAAAGGTTCAGATCTTCATCAAGCTCTTCATGTGTGTGTTTCAACTCTTACTAGCTGCAAATGTCTCTTCGTAGTCTATGACTTCATTTTTGTGAGGATCCTTGTGCTACGAATCTTGCTTTGTATCCTATGATGTTTCCATTTACTACATGATGGAGCTACGAACTTCCCTTCATGTATCGATACTGCATCTTAGAAATCATTCTTCTTGAACTAGAATTCTTCATAGCTTGAAGGTTCTACATCAATGATGTCGTTGGATTAGTCATATTTTTTTTCATCTTTGAACTGTTGTCACTTGTTCTCTGGAACAAGTCTTATTCTTCTTTGCTTGTAGGCGATCATGTATGCGATCTTTTCGACAAGTCAAATGCATTTGTATGGTTAGAAACATTTCATAAGGAATATTCATAATGGAAAATTATTATGCATAAATATATGATCATGCCACAACATTCATCCATATCTTATAGAAACTTTTCTAGATGCCTTCCATCTCTACCAGAACAACATTGAGATTGTGCACTAATCGAATATGTCAACAAAGAGGTTTCCTTCAAGATAAGTAGAAATGGAGAGTTGTATAGCACCATGAGCTACTTACCCATCATATTAATACTAGTAGTATACTGTCGTTAATGCAAACATCCTATCATGCATAATACATCAACTAAATATAAACAAATGCATAACAAAACAATATCATGAAATGACAATTAAATACTTATCTTTATTTGTTTTGTGGGTAGACTCCCACTTGAACCTTCAGCTTCATCATATTATTCATTCATAATAGCATCGTTTCTTGTCCAAATTCTAAGGTGGATAAGAATTTCTTCAAGAGTTGAGATCTTCATATTCCTTATCGATTGAGGGATCTTCTTTGAATGGTGAGAGCTTGATCTTCAGTTTCTCCCATCTTCTCTTCTCTTCTTATGAGTCGAGCTTCTTCTTCTTCTTAGAGTCTGCTGAAATTAATCACTTCCTTATGGCACACATTCCTTAAATGAATGAATCCCATGATCCTGGGAGGCCATTCAAGGTGGCCATCACCAATTCTTCATTCTTCACTCCTTATTTTACCGCTTCAAGTTGTTCTTTGATTTGAGAGACCCTTATGACTGCATGGTCTCTGCATTCTGGATCTTCACATTCTTCAACTGGTTTCTTAAGTTCATCTTCTGATGTGTGTCCTTCCCTTCAAATAGCTTGTTCAAGGAATCAAACATCTTTGGTGTCTTTAGGGAAGACACTTGTGGTACAAGTTGATCAACAATGATCTTCTTGGCCTTGACCAAGTTCTTCTTGTGTAAGGATTCTAACCTCATCTCCCTTTGGAACTGGAACCTCTCTACTCATGTAGGTGTCTAATTCAATTTCTTCAGAGAGATCATATACTTCCATACTTGGAAGTTGTCAACTTCACCAAGATTATCATCAAGCTGATGTGATAGATCACTTTGAAATGAGAACCTCAAATGAAAATAGCAGAAGAATAGATCTTACCGATTTGAGGTGTCCATCCTGGTTCCGGAGCTGGCTGACCTAGGGTTTGTCAGAGAAAACCTAATTTTCAAAACTTGGAATATTTCATATCTGATTGGATAGACAGATATATCTCTTCAAATGGATTTGGCTAATGTACTCCTTTGCTGAAAACAATGGAGGGAAGCTCCTAGAACAGGAAGCCCTAGTTTTCCAATTTCTTCTACAGAAATGTTTGTTACTGTTTTTGTCATATCTCTGAAATTATAGCTCTTCAATTTATTCAATTTCTAACTGAGGTAACCTAGCATGTCCCTGATCCAAAACCATAGGTTTAATAAGAATTGGTTTCACCAATTGGGATTTATGATCCTTTTCCCAAGGTGACCTGTTACAGGATTGTTCAGAAGAGAGAAATTGTATGGACTACCACATGTCACCGGTTCATCTTCTGAGTCTAAAATTTAGACCACAAAAAGTACAGTCTATGCCATTTATGGAACATCTTCATAAATCAAATTTGGACAGGTGTATATCAATATATAGCAATTATCCCCAGGTGTCCTGTTTAAGGATGTATTCTAGAAGAGGATGGAACCCTAACTTGGAGGAATCATATCTCCAAGAATATAGTGAATCTAAGACTGAATTTTGGATACAGTGTTCATAAGGGGTTTATTTTCAACCTCATAAATTTTGAGCTCCTGAACCTTTTCTAATCTTAGGATATATCAAATGTATCAAAACTTAGCAGTTTTAGTATTTAGGGTTTTTCTAACTCGGGGGTCAAACTAGGGTTTGATTTTCCTAGAGTTTCACCCAACCAAATTTATTGATCCAGATATCTAAACTTTGATTTTGATGAGGAGAACAGTCCTATGTTGGGCTCACTAAAACATTCCTCTTTTGTAAGAAGCCCTAATTTCTGCATCGAAAACCGAAAATGCTCGAAATCGAATTCCGCTACGACAGAAAGATGTGCCCTTCAATGGAGAGTCATCCTAGCATACTTTTGATGATGTATTGTGGAGAGAGACCCAAAAAGTAAGAAGCCCTAGCTTCTGTAGCTGCAAAATTTCTTCTTCTCAGGTTAGCTCTGATACCATGTTATATTTTTATCATTCAAGCTACCATTATGATCTTAGGATCTTTAAATGAGAGAATAACATTCACATCAATGAAACACAAGCACAACGCAAGAGACAAGAGACACAAATAATTTTCCTGAGGGAAACCATAAAGGAGAAAACCCCACAATTTCCTTAGAGATAGAATCTGCACCAAAAGGTAAAACAGAAAACAGTGAGATGATCTCCCAAAAGTAGCAGTCTCTCTCTCTCTCACTGAGAGAGCTTCTCCTCTCTCACTCATGCACCCTAATGAGTGAGTGTTTGTGTATGAGTATATGATAAATAGATAGGTTATCACTCTCTATTTATATTCTTCCATTCACTTGGAACCCACTCCAACATGTCATCCTCACTTGACAATTACTTGCTAGAGCCGACATCTCTAGGAGTGTCTAATAACCCTAGTGCCCCACAACTTGTGGGCACTTTGCGTCCTCCAGCCAACAAGGAGGTTTATCCTTAACACAATGGTGGGGAATATTGCCCCGACTTACAATGACTCACCTAGGGTTGAATTCAATAGGATAGTCTAATAACGCTAGGGCCCCACAACTGCGGGGACTTTAACCCTTGACCAATAGGAGGGTTACCCACAATGACTTGACATGACTTTCTCATTATAGAAAATTCCTGGAATAAACATCGGGGTATGACATCACTCAAGTACATTATAATGCACCCCTAAATAAACATCGAGTTACAATACATAAGAAATACAAGTGAATACATTCCAAAGTTACAATTACATCAACAATATATACTAACCATAAAATGGTAAATCTTAAATAGATGTAAATTGAATTGATTGAACTTTTGATGTTGAAATAAGTTTTATATTTATTGTAATATCGTATGATTAGAAGCTTTGTTTTTTGGTTAGCCCATATGAATAATTTGGGGTTTAATGGATAAACTTTATTGAACATGGTATATTTCACTTATAATGTATGAAGGGTTACTTTAATGAACCTCTCTATAAATTGTTAGGAACAAATGTCATCGAAATGGATCATATAGTTAAATTCGTGAATTACATGGTTATATGTATCGATAGGATTTGTATTACATGAATTTATATGTATTATTTCCTATGTATCTTTATGTGTGTGAAAAAGGATTAAAGGATGTATTTTATGTAATTATAATATTTATATAAATTAGTTTTGAAAAGAGTGGTAAAGTTTTACATAATGGAAAAAATATACTTACTCCTTAATCTAAGATTATTTTTACATGAGAGTAATTGCATAATAGAATAAGCTAGTTAGTTATGATGAATATTTTATATATGTTTATAGAAAGAAAATGGGGTTGTTACAATGCAATTATATTACTCTTATTTGAATCAGATTATAATAAAAAATGTATAGCAAAAAGTTGTTTTTGTTCTTATTTATTTATTTATTTGAAAATACTTGTTTATTTAGTGGTTGTAATTAGTATGTATGTATGTTATTTGTAGACATGATGAGAATATAATTGGAGGTAATATGTCTTTAAATATAATGAGTTTTGGGGAAGTAATTATTATTTGGAATTATAAAATAAATACAATGTGTTCATTTTATATATTAGATATTATTTATTTAAACAATAGTTAGAATATTTTAGTTGTGGACTCCTTGTTATAGTACACAAGATTTACATAGATTGTAGTTCTATGAAGAAATGTAATAGTTTTTATTTTTTCTAAAATGCAGTAATATGGGGTTGTTACATTACTTGGACTATTTCCTATTGGGGAGACATGGTTTCCACTTACATAACAAATGACTGCACCAATGCTTAGGCAGTCTTAAGAGGTATGCAACTCTAATAGTTGAACAAAAGTATTTATTTTACCCTATTCTATGCATCCAATTTAGTGGGGAATTGATGCACCTCATATTTGTTGCGTATTGTTGTGCTTCGAGTTATAGATAACAATTTTAGTTTTTTTATTTTTACAAAATAAAAAGAAACTATGTTTTTTTTTATTATAACTCGATGTGTTGTAGTGTTTTATGGACCAACTAATCTATGTATTTATAATGCACCAATATACTCTATTAGAAAAATAAAAAATAGTTTTTTTCCTAGTTGAGGGCAAAATATTTTGGCATGAAGCAATTAGTAGTAATGTTAAACACACCGTTGTGTCTATATCATTCCCACACATCGAGAAATATTACAGAGGAAAATAAAATAAGCATATTTCTACAAATTGCATCGAGTTATTTTGACTTTGGTACTCTTCATAATTAGGCACATCAATGTGCCTATGGTGTTGGCACACCAATCAATTAGGTAGATACGAAGAATTGTTTAGTTTATTTTTTGTTTTTTTTTTATTGTGGGAATCAACAACTAGGGATGGGGATGGTATTCACATGACACAGGGTCTAGGGATCCTATCCCACTACCACTATATTCCTAGATGCATCTATAAGGCCCGAACCATGCACACGTGTAAGTTTTGGGGGATTTGAACATGAGACCTTCGATTTCCAACCATTTACAACATTTCAGCTTTAACACTTGCTATGCCCCCCATAGGAATTTAGTTTTATTTGAAAAAAACTAAGAATCCATGTTTCTATGTTGTTTAATTGGTGCATTTTACTTCCTCATTCCCTAGTGTGTCTATGTTCCTAACACACAATGACAAGTTTTGTTGGGAAAAAAACATGTTTTATGAAATTGCATTGAGTGATCTTGATTTCAATGCTCTTCATAATTAAGCACACCAATGCGTAGGTTCTATTGGTTCACCGGTGTAGTTAGGTATATAGGGAGAACCGTTCATTTTTTTGTTTAAAAATAATGTTTTTTCCTTTTAATTGGTGTGTTTTAGTACCTCATGCACCGATACATTACTATTTAGTACATTATAACAAAACAAACAATTAACCTGTAATTTAGTGTCCCTTTTTATTGTTGTTTTTGTTCTAATTTATTTGAAAACATAGCACTAAAATGTATTTTTAAAGCACCAAAATTAATTCTTGAATTTGCACCAGTTTTAGCATTTGATTTAGCACCAACAATCTGTAAATTAAATTTATGGAAATAGAAATGGAAAATGGTAAAAAATGAAAATTTTAATGGAAAATTTTAGGCCAATGTTGATATTTGAACATAAATCACTTTCCAAAAGGAAACAACTCTGCTTGAGCTACATTTCATTTGAATTGAATAACCTAACCTATGAATGAAAACAAGTGAATACAAACGAGAAAGTAATAATAGATATATGGGTGCAAGGATTTGAACTTGGATCTCCTTACATCAATGTAAGGGTATTACTTAATCCATACCCATGAATTAGATCTTTCCAGAAACCCACAAAATGCCATTTATTTCTTCTTTCTCCATTAAAACTACAACAACAACAAACATTAGAGGAAATTTGGGGTCTAAAATGGGCCTTATAAGAAAACGTGCCAAAATAAGTTTTTGTGAGTTGGAATTCAAGAACCAATAGAATTTCAATAAAATAAGTCAACCATAATGGTTGAATTGACATATTTTACATAAAAAAAACTACTTTTTTTGTTTGTATTTTCGACATATCTCATTGTGTTTTTACTCAAATTTCGAACGGGAGAGCTCATTGGATGCAGAATTTGATTCTGCATCCAACGAGTACCCACACTGCATAATTTTGATGGACCCCGCTACCCCAAAAACAATAACTACCTGAAAAAATGTGATGATGATGTCATCATCACGTTTTTTCAGGTGTTTCTTGTTTTGGGGTAGCGGGGTCTGTCAAAAGTATGCAGTGTGGGTACTCGTTGGATGCGGAATCAAATTCCACATCCAACGAGCTCTCTCGATCGAAATTTGAGTAAAAACACAGGGAGATATGTCGAAAATACAAACACAAAAAGTAGTCTTTTTCTTTCTTCCTCCAAAATTAATCAATATTATTTTATTATTTTAACTATTATTTTATTATTTTAACTATTATTTTATTATTTTCCTTAGGAGGCCCATTTTAGACCCCAAAATTCCTCTAATGATAATAAACAATAGAAATTCAATAAATAAAAGGCAAACCAAAAGAAGAAGGAAAATGAAAAGGGAGGGGAGAAGTCATTACATTCCTTATGGATGTTCCACCATGAAACCCTAACATCCATGCATGAAACCCTAAACCTGCAACAACAAAATAACAATAAAAATTATAAGATAAATAAATTAAAGTATAATTAAAATAGAAAAGAAAGGGTAGAAGGGAAGAGAGATGTCATTACGTTCTCTATGGAGGTTTTGATATGATAATTTATCATGCATACATCAAACCCCTAAACCTACAAAAATAAACAATAAACATTAGTAAATCAATAAAGGAAAATAAAAGTAAAAGATGAAGGAAGGAGGCAAAGGGAAGGATAATCCATTATCTTTCTTGTGGAGGTTCCACCATGAAACCAAAACCCTATCCTCCATGATAATGAAACCCTAAGAGATTAAAAATCTTGAGGGAAAAAGAAAAAAGGTCGAGACAAGAAGGAAGAAAGAGAGGAAATGAGAAAAGAATGAAAGAGTAGGTTTTGAGGGGATTTTTTGAGGAAACATTGGGGATTTGAATTAAAATAATTGAAATTCCCTCCAATTCATGAGGATTGAGGAAAGTGGGTTATTTTTAACCTTTGATATTACTTATATTTATTTTTGAAATGTTTCCCTCAGTTTTATATATTCACTCAATAAATTTGGCACACAAATTATTGCATGAAATAATAATGAATTTAGTTCCAACCTGTAAAATAGTGTTGACTTTTCAGAAATGGAAGAAAAAAAGGAATCCAAAAGGGATGCTAATAAGAAAGTTTTTTCATATTGGTATATGTTAAGTTTTTCATATGCTAGACTGGATTCAATAGTATTCAATTCAAAATCATAGCATCATATCAAGAATCACTGGTAGAAACACAATTACAAGATAGACACAACATTTATCCTGGGAAACCCTCAAGGGGAAGAAAACCCAAAAAAAACTTCCTCTATATAAGATGTATAAAAGACAACCCTGAAAACACTTGTTCTCCTCCATCTGTTCAGTCTCTCTCTCTCTCTCTCTCTCTCCTATGCACTACACAAGTGAGTGAGTCTGTGTTCAAATAAGAACCATAGCTCCTATATTTATACTAATTGTTAATTGAATTTTTTCACAAGACAAGTTGGCCCCAATAAACTGTCTGGGCCGACTTTAACTAGGAATAATCAAAACATTATATTATATTATTAATTGGGGTACTAAATACCCGACATAAGAGGAGGATTTACCTCATGACTCTATGATGATCAAATACAATAGTAACACCCCATTGGAGGAATAATAACATCTCCCTAGGGTTACATCAGTAAAATACATTTAGAATATCCTTTGAGGTCACAAAATTTCAACACTCCCCCTTAATGAGAACATTATTGTACTGACCAAATCATCATAGAATATATGAGAGCAGAGAGACAATTACAACAGTATATTGAGGAGATACATCTATACATCACAATAAGTTTTTCACAATTGGTAACTCAAAATAGTTACTCTTCATATTATGCATCACATGATAACTTGATATATTTTTTGCAACAATGCATCGATCTTTTGATCCTTTGTGGTATCAATTCAATCTCCATGATCCTTTGCAGAAGCACTTTGATCTTCTTGGTCCTTTGTAGCAACACTTCGATCCTTTCGATCCTTTGCAACAGCACTTTGATCCTTTCAATCCTTTGCAAAAGCCCTTCAATCTTATCGATCCTTTGCAGTCGTACTTCGATCTACTCGACCCTTTGCTGTTGTACTTCGATCTACTTGATCCTTTTTCCACCACACTACCTATAGTACACATGATCTTTTTGTGGGATGATCAATCCCTATCAAATTAGGACATAAGTCCAAGGACGATGCAGTCCTCCATTATCATGATCCATGAAATTGATTAGTTGAATGGTATACAACTAAATGTAGATCTTGACCACACCTAGTGTCGATCCGTAGCCCATAGATACCATATAGGTTAGGACAACTCACAAGTGAGTGTTATACTACGTCGTTCGTGAGGACTCATTAGAGAATCCATACCACACAGGTTAGGACCACTCCCAAGCGAGTGTTACTCTATGGAATCTACATATGAATGTAGCTATACTCTCCACATAAGAGTATAATTTGCATAGCATATCATGATTGCATACACAATGTCAGTCTTGGTGTCCACGAGGACTCATCATAGAGAATCCATACCACGCAGGTTAGGACCACTCCCAAGCGAGTGTTAACTCTATGGAATCTACATATGAATGTAGCTATAATCTCCACATAAGAGTATCATTTGCAGACCAGATCTCAACATTACTCCCCCTTTCCTGGGAAGTTTTCATATCATGAACATGCTCCCCCTTTGACCGAGGAGGGTTCATGTCTCTAACCTAATCTTCCTTTTTCTAAGATGGTCCATCATTTGTAGTCCTGTCACTTCTCCTCCTTGCGAGGAAAATCCTTTTGGACTACACCAAGCTTGTCGCGGAAATACTTGAACTTCATTCGAGAGAGAGGCTTGGTTAGTATATCAAAAACTTGCTCATCGTTACTCACATACTAGAGCTTGATGGATCCCTTTTGTACCATATTCCTTATATAGAAATATCATATTTCTATATGCTTCGATTCGTTGTGGAACACCGGATTTTTTGTCATCTTTATACAACTATGGTTGTCATAGAAAATTACTTTGGTGTCCACCTCCATGTTGTAACACCCCGGTTTTAACCCTGTTTGCATTAATATACATGATACATATATTGTAAATAATCATGGTGTGGAGGTAAAGGCAAAGGCCCCACCATTGATTGATTATGTTATCTTTCGGATTGAAATTGTCACCGATGGTCTATCGGGGCATGTGACATATGTATTAAGTTGCAACATCATGTAAATGTGCCTTTTAATTAAATGACCCAACCAGCTATGTTCATGGCAACCAAATTGAGAAGGGGCATGAATTCCTAAGGATAAGGAGGGGGAATGCTAAACATTGAGTCATGGGGGAATATCCATGTGTCACCACTCTCTTTTGCTCACCACCACCTTAGTTATTCCATTGTTAGTTGGGGTAGCTATTGGCTGACAAGAAAAATCACTACTACGGCCATGCCTCCTCTCTCTCTCTCCACAGCATACCTTTTACGTGTGGATGGTCTTTCCACTATGGGGATCGAGAGTCTGTTCAGTTTCCTCACATGGGCTAAGTTAAAAGGACCCACGATCAGTTGTCGGGGGGTTCGTTGGTTATCCCTTTTCGCTGGGATTGCTAGCTTACGTGGGATCTCCTTTTCCTCATGGATTTGTTGGCTTGCAGATCAATTCTTTCCCATGTTCATGCAAAGTTTTGTTTCTTTCTCCACCATCATCAAAACTATGTAATGGTTCTGTTACTCTATTGTTGAGTCACGACTGTAATTCCATTCACAGTTTTGGTTGACTGTGTATTTTTCTCTCACGTATAGATTGGGAGTCTATTCCTTTTTCCATTTTCTGGTTTGTGCAAGTTCTCCAGCGATTGCATTGAGGATCAAGTGTTGTGGGTTCATGAATTTTTGTGGGCTTTGTTTTCCCATGATTGCTTGGCTGTGTTTTCCATTTTTATGGTGGTATTGGTTGAATATTGCTGTGAGCTCCTACGTTCTGGTCGACTATGTTTTTCCCCTATAAAATCTTGAATAGTTGTTTAGCTGCTTGCATACAGTGGTTTTATCCTTGGATTGCATTGGAGTGGTGAATGAGGGCCTGAGGTGCTTGACAAACCTGGTGAGTTGAAACCCACACAGATAGAGCTACTGAGCTGGCTTTGTTCTCCACAACCCTTGAATAGCACTCGAAGGGGGATTAGGGTCTGAGGGACTGCGTTGTAGAGAAGGGACTGATTTCCTTGTGTTGGGTGTTTGTGGGTGTTCTAGAATCCAGGTTGGCTCTGGTGTTGGTGTCTGTAGCTCTTCAATGATCTCACCAACTTAGCATTTAGCCCTTCCAAGCTCCTGGATGGCCTGATAAACTCAACTTTGTTGGCTTGGATGATCTATTGTTCGCCTGATAAACCCAACTGTGTTGGCTTGGATGAACTATGTACCCTTGTGGTTTTGTTATCCTTGGCTATGTGTGAGTTTGTTAGTTCCTTATTCCCTGGGGAATTGTTCCTGGCTTGGGGGTGGTAGCGTTGCTGAGAGATTTAGGAGAACACGGGCCTATGGTTGGTGGAACATTACAGCGATGTAGCCGGTTATAGAATAAGTTCTTATTAAGATAAGTATTCTTACCTTAATTGTGTTTGCAATCGTATTACCATTGATGAATGATGATATACATATTACATGCTGATCTGTATATGCATGAGTGTTGATTGATATGTTTTTCTTATGTTATGTATATGAATGATTATGCTTCGTAATATGTTTTATGTTATAAGTATCATGCTTCAGCATTACATATATGTATCTTCATGTTCATGGGGCTAGATGCCCGGATGATTTGATGTATGGTAGCGTCCTCTTTGGAAGGTTGGGGATGTTACAGTTTGGTGTCAAAGATCTGGTTGTAGAATGGGCCTGAATGGGCCATGAAAGATCAGATAGCAGAGGCAGGTTTCCTTTTTCCTAGCGGCGATTAGAAAATTGTGACAGGAAAATTCAAAAAATTATTCTAAGTAACAAAATCGTTGGCCATCGGAAGACATTAGTGGTTCATGCTCCCGCCATTGTGAAAGCCTAGAGCACTAGTATTCTGACGAGGAAAAGTTCCCACTGCCGATGCCGATGTGCTTCAGTTCGTTGATCAAAAGAGAATAGTTGATTTGGTCAGCGATGGATAGGATATGGTTGAGCTGATGAAGCGACGGAATAAGGTAAAGATAAAAAATTTTAAAATGTTTTCTAAGTCCGACCATTAGCGATCAACGAAAGATAGTTGTTTTCATCGCCAATGGTTAAATCAAGGAACTGCCAATGAACTACATTGGAAACTTTTAGTTGATGGTGCACCCGCCGTTGCGGAAGTCTAAGAGACTATCCACCCAATGGATAGTTAATCCGATGGCTGATGCGGTGGAAGAAGAAGAAGAAATTTCCAAAATTTTTCTAAGTGTTGACTTCATTGGCCATCGGGAAATGTCAGTTGTCCAGGTCGTCGATGAACATCAGAAGGAATTAGTGGTTCATCCATCACCATTGTGAAATACTAGTGCACTAATCCTTCGATGGATACAGGTTCTTCTTAACAATGCCATGATGGTTGTGTTTTAGTCGTCGATCAGAGGAGAACAGTCATTGTCATCGCCGATGAATAGAAGATGGAAGAGTTGATGGAACAGAAGACAAGGCAAGAAGAAAATTAAAAATTTTCTCTAAGGCATGAGATCATTGGTCGTCGGGAAATTTTAGTGGATTGGATCAACGATCAGAAAAGTTTCAGTGAAGGTGAACAGCAGTTGTGGCTGCTTAGTTAACTATCCATCTGATGTTGCAATGAACAACTACTCCAACCACCGATGAGTACCCTACGAAGACCATAGTGACTCTGCTACCTGACGTTGCAGCCACATAAAGGACTAATCAAGTGACGAAAAGTGCATCCCAGTGCCGGTGCCACAAGAGAATAGGTGCTTTGACCACCGAAAAAGTCGTGAGCTATGGAAGACATAGAAAGACCATGGGTCACCATTGCTGAAGCTGGAAAGACTAACCATCCGATGCGCAGAGCCCCTGACCACTGATGCAGCATGGACCCGATACAGAGGACGAAGTTAAACAAATGGATCACTGATAAGACTCGGGATAGTAGGCCACTACAGATCTAATATGGTGGAATAAATAAACGAACAACCCACCGATACAGGGGAGAGTTAGTAGGGAAGAGACACGATTAGAAGAAATTTTTTGAAAAGTAAAAGGTCATCGAAATGTTTTTAAAGGTCAAGCTGTCGATCGAACAGAATCAAAGGATCTTGAACTTGCCATTGTGGCAGTCCAAAGCACTATCCACCCAATGGATAGTAGTCCCAATAGCTGAAGTATGTCCATGGAAACCATAGGAGGAACACTTTCCACTGTTGCAACTACTCAAGGGACTGTGCAGCTGATAAACAATTGATTTCCTCGCCAATGCAAATCGAAAGTTTAGTTGGTTTGCCACTGAAATGCTAGAAGAATTAAGCAAACAGACCACCGATGAACTAGGTTCTTTGACCACTGAAGAATCAGAAAGATAGCTGGGAAGAGGTCTGATTGGGCCCAAGGAGATTTTTGTTTTTCAAAGGAACTTCTCAATAATTTTTCAAGTAGTTTTCAACTGTCTTTCAGCAGATTTCGGCAGATTATGAACGGTCACAGGGATGAAAAGAAATAGAGGAGAATTTTGTGTTTTAAGCAAGATTGTGTTTTATGAATTTCAAAAAGACGAAGGTAAGTAGTTTTGATTTATATTAATGATATGCATCTAACAGTTTGTTACTAACACATTGCAGAATTATAGACAACTTCCAAGAGCAGTACTCCAGAAAGAATAGTGTAGTAAAGCAAGAGGTGGTTCAGTCATGAGAACCCATGATGGGTATGATGCTCGGGATTCTTACGAGCATGCAGGAGATTCCATGGGATAAAATGTCCGAAATGGAAATGATGACATAGATTCTAATGGAAGGACATTCCAAGAGACACCGTCCAAGGTTGCAGCCACCATGAGAAGCTTGATTAAAGCATAGGAAGAGCAGCATTAGTTGAATGCTGCCATGTTGCAGAGTTTGACATATTTGCAGAGAAAGATAGACTCTGGACGAGGTACAACAAAAACAAAAGGCAGTAAGAATAGCACTAGGAGAAGGAGAAGGAATTCTAGTGGATCATCTAAATCTGAAGAATCTAGTGGAGATACAAGTTCATCTTCTTGTAAAAGAAAAAGAAGAAGACACCATAGGGATCACTCTCGAGATTAATTTAAGAAAATTAAACCTCCTACATTTGATGGTGAGATAAAGACAGGACAGGAGGCTGAAGCTTGGCTTCTTGGGATAAAGAAGTACTATCAAGTGTAGGATTATTCAGGAAACATGAAGGAAAGAGTTACGATATTCAATCTGAATGGAAGGGCATCCATTTGGTGGGAACACCTCAAACAAGTAAAGAGGATTAGTGAAAGGAAACTAAAGTGGAAATAGTTTAAGAAGTATTTTAAGTAGAAATACCTTTCTAACAGGTATTGTGATGATAAGATTAAGGAGTTAAATGAGCTGAGATTGGGACAGCAGACCATGGATGAATATGTAAATAAGTTATTGGAGTTGCTGAGGTATGTCCGGTACATCAGAGATGAACAAGTGAAGGTCCAGCGGTTTCTGAGTGGATTGCCTCAGTGTTACAAAGATAGAATTGAGTTTTATGAACCTAGGAATCTTGAAGAAGCAATAAGGAAGGCTAAGTATTGCTATGTAGGGATGATTTTAAGGAATCATACTTATTTAAAAGTGTATAAATGTTGCTGAATATTACCAATTCTTAAAACACCAACTATAAAATGATTGGCAATAATTTTCAAAAAATATTTTAATTTCCAAGAATTTTATATTGTTTATATAATAATTTGGTGATTTTTGGGGTGAAAAAATTTTACCCCATAAAAATTGGGTGAAACAGGGCTTCAAAAAATGCAAAATGGCTAATGTTGTTTGGGAGAAAAACATGGAAAAATAGCCCACTAGGCTAAAATTCGCCCCTAAAATCATCCCTGTTGCTATGAGCAAGGCAAAGGTAAACCTGATTACCATAAGGCATGAAAGGACAAGAAGAATGAGAAGTTTGACTAAAGAAAGAAAGGTTTCAAACCTTCTATATTCAGGAATCAGTAGAAGCAGCTATCCCAAGCTACGAGTAATCCAGTTGGAGTGATAGGTGGGAAGCCTAAAGAGCCACATCAGAATAAAGGTCCACTCAAATGTTGGGAATGTGAAGGACCCCACTTGTGCATATATTGTCCACTTGAGAATGAAAGTGCAAGGCCAGTTTATAACATTTAGAAAGTAGAAACAGTGGGTCAAGTAGCAAGGGAAGTCCCTAGAATTTATGCAGCCCTAGAGGACCGCCAGGAAAATCATCAGTCAACTATGGTTGAAGTTGTAGGTAAGATTGTTGAACAACCTATTTCTATTTTGATTGACCCTAGTTCTACTCACAGTTATATCACTCCTATGGTAGTGGAGATTTGTGCTTTTAAGAAGGTAAAGCATACAAAATCTTTGTTAGTTCAGCTGGCCACTGGGACTAAGAGAAAGGTCATTGAAGTTGTAGAAAAATTTCCATTGGTTATGAATGGATTGATCACCTATGTGGATCTGAATGTTCTATTGCTTGGTTCCTATGATGTTCTGATTGGAATGGATTGGTTAGAAGCTCACTGAGTGAAGCTTGACTGTTATAACAAAAGTTTTGAATGCATGGATGAAGAAGGAAACCTAGTGGTTGTGAAAGGTATTCTGAAGGTAATTTCAGTAAGACAGGTTTTAGCAATGTAGTTGAAGAAGTTCTATAGGAAAGGTTTCCAATTGTATGCAGCTCATATTCTGGAACCAACAAGAGATGAAACTCCTAGGTTGGAGGACTATTAGGTGTTACAGGAATTCAAGGATGTATTCCCTGATGAGATTCTAGGACTTCCTCCAAAGAGGGACATTGATTTCACCATTGAACTTATGCCAAGAGAAGCACCAGTGTCCAAGACACCCTACATGATGAGTACATCGGAGATGATAGAATTAAAGATGCAACTGTAAAAGTTGTTGGAAAAGAAGTATATCCGACTGAGTGTGTCTCCTTGGGGAGCACCGGTTCTATTTGTGAAGAAGAAAGATGGTACACTCAGGTTATGTATTGATTACAGATAGTTGAACAAGGTTACTGTGAAGAATAAATATCCTTTTCCTAGGATTGATGACCTCTTTGATCAAATGAGAGGAGCAAAGGTATTTTCCAAGATTGACTTGAGGTCTAGTTACCATTAGGTGAGAATCAAGGATGAAGAAATTCATAAGAAAGCCTTTAGGACAAGGTATGGACATTATGAGTTTGTAGTGGTACCATTTGGTCTCACAAATGCACCAGCTACATTTATGTGCCTTATGAACAACGTCTTCAACAAGTATTTGGACAAGTTTGTTCTTGTTTTCCTTGATGACATTCTTCTTTATTCTAAGAATGAGGAAGAACATGAAGAGCATTTGAGATTGACATTACAATTGCTTAGGGAACATCAGTTGTATGCAAAACTGATCAAGTGTGACTTGTACAGAGATAGAATTCAGTATTTGGGTGACATTATCCCAGAAGAGGGTATATCAGTAGACCCTGAGAAGATCAAAGCCA
Organism: Pseudotsuga menziesii; assembly: GCA_001517045.1. Taxonomy (NCBI): domain Eukaryota; kingdom Viridiplantae; phylum Streptophyta; class Pinopsida; order Pinales; family Pinaceae; genus Pseudotsuga; species Pseudotsuga menziesii. The sequence continues at coordinate 48,172 of LPNX011063776.1, forward strand.
TTATGAATTGGCCTACTCCAAGAAATGTGATGGATGTAATATCTTTTATGGGACTTGCAGGATACTATAGGAGATTCATTGAGGGATTTTTCAAGGTTGCACATACCATAACTTCTTTTCCAAAGAAGGGAGTAAAGTTCAAATGGACTTTGAAGTGTGAAGAGAGCTTCCAGTGGTTGAATAATCTTCTCACCAGTGCACCAATATTGAAGGTTTCCAATCCATGTAGACAAGGGCTTGGGGGAGTCCTTATGCAGGACAACCACGTGATATGTTATGAATCAAGAAAGTTGAAGGAGCGTGAGAAGAACTATGCCACTCATGATCTAGAGCTTGCAGCCATATTATATGCTCTCAAGATGTGGAAACGTTACTTGATGGGTAGAAGATTTGAGCTCAGTACAGACCATTGTGGCCTAAAGTATTTGTTTGATCAGCCTACTTTGAATTCTAGGCAAGTGAGATGGCTGGAATTTCTATGTGAGCTTGATTTTGAAATCAAGCACATAAAAGGAAAAGAGAACAAGGTAGCTGATGCACTAAGTAGGAAGGTACAAGAAATGCATGTGGAATCTCTTAGTATTTTCCAATCAGACTTGAGGTAGCAGATTGGTAATCATGTTGCCGGAGATGAATTGTATGAGTAGGAAAAAGACAAATTGCAGCAGAAAAGTCTTGAGAATAAGTATGAAGGATATAAATTGGAAGAAGATGGACTTCTCACTTATAAAGGCAGAATTTATATTCCGAATGTAGCGGATTTGAGGAGAGCTATTATGGATGAAATATATCAAGCTCAATATTCTGATCACCCAGTATATCAGAAGACAATTACTACAACTAGAAAGCAGTACCTTTGGCTAGGAATGAAAAAGGACATGGCTGAGTACATTTCAAGGTGCATGAAATGTCAACAGGTAAAGGTTGAGCATCAACATCCAGCAGGTCTATTGCAGCATTTTCCAGTTCCAGAATGGAAATGGGAAGTTATTTCTATGGATTTTATCACAGGATTGTCGATAACTTGGAGACAAGATGATTCCATCATGGTTGTGGTAGACAAGTTGACAAAAGCAACACATTTTATACCAGTGAAGTGTACACATAAGACTGATGACATTGCAAAGATTTTCATGAAGAAGATTTTCAAATTGCATGGATTGTAGAAGGTAATAGTTTCTAACAGAGATGTCAAGTTCACTTCCAATTTCTAGAAGGGGTTGTTTGCAGATTTGGGTACAAAGCTAAACTTCAACACTGCATACCATCATCGAACAAATGGGTAGATAGAAAGAGTTAATCAGGTGCTTGAAGATATGCTTCACATGTATGTGATGGATAAACCAACCAAGTGGGAAGATTACTTGCACTTGGTAGAGTTTGCTTACAATAATGGATAGCAGGCATCCTTGGGGATGAGTCCATACGAAGCTTTGTATGGAAGAAGGTGTAGGACACTAGTGACTTGGGATAACCCAGTGAACAGAGTTGTGCTTGGTCTAGAGTTTCTCAAGGAAATGGAGCAAGAGGTTGTAAAGATCAAGCAAAATTTGAAAGCAGCACAGGACAGACAGAAAATCTATGCAGATAAGCATAGGATGAACATAGAATTCAATGTTGGGGATCATGTTTACCTCAGAGTTAAAACAAAGAAGAGTTCCTTGAAGCTTGGAAGTTGTGCCAAGCCGTCACCTAGATATTGTTGGCCATTTGAAGTGCTTGAAAGAATAGGGCCAGTTGCATATAGACTTGCATTTCCTGCTAGTACTAGAGCTCATAATGTTTTTCATGTTTCTTTGCTTAAGACATATGTACATGATCCTAACCATGTGATAAATTGGGATGTGATTTAGGTGGAACCCAAGGGAGAGTTCCAATCGATCCAATGTGCATCCTCTACAAGAAGGTCACAATGCTCCAGAACGGAGACATAGGGCAGGTAAAGGTGCAATGGGAGCACTACGGACCTGAAGAGGCCATGTGGGAGCTGGAGGATGCCATGCGATTGGCACATCCATTTTTGTTCAATTCTGCGGAACACTGAGGCGGTACTCGTGTAGAATTTTGTTCAAATTTTGTAAAAACATTGAGGACAGTGCTATTGAAGGGGGGGGGGGATGTAATACCTTGGTTTTAACGCCATTTGCATTAATATACATGATACATATATTGTAAGTAATCATGGTGCAGAGCTAAAGGAAAAGGCCCCACCATCGATTGATTATGTTATGTTTCGGATTGAAATTGTCACCGATGGTCTATCAGGGCATGCATCATATGTATTAAGTTGCAGCATCATGTAAATGTGCTTTTTAATTAAATAACCCAACTAGCTATGTTCACTGCAACCAAATTGAGAAGGGGCATGAATTCTTAAGGATAAGGAGGGGGAATGCTGAACATTGAGTCATGGGGGAAGATCCATGTGTCACCACTCTCTTTTTCTCACCACCACCTTAGTTATTCTGTTTTTAGTTGGGGTAGCTATTGGCTGACAGGAAAATACACTAATACTCCCATGCCTACTCTCTCTCTCGCCACGACATACCTTTTGCGTGCAGATGGTCTGTCCACTATGGGGATTGAGATTCTATTTAGTTTCCTTATGTGGGCTGAGTTAAAAGGACCCATGATCCATTGTCGAGGGGTTCATTGGTTCTTTCTTTTCACTGGGATTGCTAGCTTGTGATGGGCTCTCCTTTGCCTCATGGATTTGTTCGCTTGTAGATTGATTCTTTCCTTTGTTCACGCAGAGTTTTGTGTCTTTCTCCACCATCCTCAAACCTATGTAATAGTTATACTACTCTATTGTTGAGTTGTGATCATAATTCCATTCACAGTTTTGGTTGATTGTGTCTTTTCCCCTCACGTATAGATTGGGAGTCCGTTTTTTTTCCCATTTTCTGGTCTGTGCAAGTTCTCCGGCGATTGCATTGAGGATCGGGTTCTGTGGGTTCATGATTGTTTGTGGGATGTTGTTTTCCCGTGATTGCTTGCCTGTGTTTTCCCTTTTTATGGTGGTATCGGTTGAATATTGCTGTGAGTTCCTACGTTCTGGTCGACTATGTTTTTCCCCTGTAAAAGATGGAATAACTATTTGGATGCTTGCATGCAGTGGTTTTGTCCTCGGACTGCATTGGAGTGGTGAATGAGGGCCTAAGGTGCTTAGCAAACCTAGTGGGTTGAGAACCACAAAAACAGAGCTACTGAGCTGGCTTTCTTCTCCACAACCCTTGAATAACACTGGAAGGGGGATCAGGGTCTGAGGGACTGTGTTGTAGAGAAGGGACTGATTTCCTTGTGTTGGGTGTGTGTGGGTGTTCTAGAAGCCATGCTGGCTCTGGTGTTGGTGTCTGTATCTCTTCAATGAGCTCACCTGCTTAGCATTTAGCCCTTCCCAGCTCTTGGATGGCTTGATAAACCCAACATTGTTGGCTTGGCCGATCTATTGTTTGCTTGGTAAACCCAACTGTGTTGGCTTGGCTGAACTATGTACCCTTGTGGTTTTGTTATCCTTGGCTATGTGTGAGTCTATTAGTTCCTTATTCCTTGGGGAATCATTCCCAGCTCGGGGGTGGTAGCATTGCTGAGAGATTAAGGAGCATGCGGGCCTATGGTTGGGTGGAACATTGCAGCGACATAGCTGGTTGCAGAACAAGTTTTTATTAAGATAAGTATTCTTACCTAAATTGTGTATGAAATCGTATTACCATTGATGAATGATGATATACATATTAAATCATGATATGCATATGCATGAGTGTTGATTGATATGTTTTTCTTCCGTTGTGTATATGAATGATTATGCTTCGTAATATGTTTTATGTTATAAGTATCATGCTTCAGCATTACATATATGTATCTTCATGTTCATGGGGCTAGATGCCTGGATGATATGATGTATGCTAGCATCCTCTTTGGCTGGTTGGAGGGTCGAGGATGTTACACATGTGAAATATTCCTGACATCAACTTTCGAGGCCATGTTGCTTCAGAACAAGTGGAGAAAGATGCAATATAGTCTGCTTCAGCCGTGCTGAGAGCAACACTGGACTGTTTCTTACTAAACCATGAGATCATGGCAGATCCTAGACAATAACATCCACCTGATGTGCTTTTCCTATCTACGAAACTTCTTGCCCAATATGAATCAGTATATCCATGCAAATTGTAGTCATGATCTCTTCCATAGTACAGTCCCAAATCAATCGCACCTTTTAGGTACCTCATCACATGCTTTGCAGCTATTAAGTGAACGTGTATAGGTTTAACTAGATATTGACTCAATTTTTTCACATCAAATCATATATATGTACTTGTGTTCATCAGATACATTAATGACCAAATAATCTGTTTGTAGTGAGTTATGTCTAGTAGCTTAGATGTTTCATCAAACAACAACTTTAAGTTGGTGTCCATGGGTGTGGCCATGACTTTACAATCCAACATATCAAATCTTTTCAATATTTCTATTGCATACTTTCTGTGATTTAGAAATATTCCTTCTGGGCTCTACCACACTTCCAAACCTAGGAAATAATGCATTAATCCAAGATCTTTCATCTTGAATTCTTCATCTAGCTTCTTCTTGCAATCCTTGATTTGATTCTCATTTCTAGTCAGAAATAGATCATCCACATAGATTAATAGTATGACTGGTTCATCATCCATAATATTCACATAAAGATTAGGATTAGCTTTAGTCTTGGTAAATCTCATCGTTGTCAAGAAGCTATCTATTCTACCTTACCAAGCTCTGGGAGCTTGTTTCAGTCCATGCAAAGCCTTTTTCAACTTTCATACATGAGTTGCTCTATATTCAATTTCAAATCCTTGTGTCTGTTCATTGTAAACCTATTCCTTAATCACACCATTAAGGAAGGTTGTCTTTACATCTATTTGGTGCAAGTCCCATTTCATCATGGAGGAAAATGCCATGATAGTTTTTATGGAAGTGTACCTTGCTACTGGAGAAAATGTCTCTTCATAATTGATTCCTTCTTTCTAAGAGAATCATCTAGCCACAAATATTACTTTGTACTTTTTAATACTTCCATCCGCAACATGTTTTATCTTTTAGATCCATTTCGAAGAAACCACACTCTTGTTTTCTGGTTTGGGAAGTATATCCCAAACATCATTCTTCATGATCGACTAGTATTCCTCCATCATTGCTTCAACCCATTCTTTCTTCTGTGAAACTTCCTCATAGCCATTGGGTTCTTGGTCTACAAGATCACACATGAAAGCTGCATAACTGGAATATGGATTTGATCTCCTGTTGGTTCTTGTGGAACCTTCTAGTGCTCCATATCTTTCTGCTTCTTGTATGATTTCTCTTACCCAAGCAGGTTTTCACTTTCGAGAGATATCCATAGTAGGGGGCTCCTAAGGTTCTAGCATGTCATGGTATTCTAATGCTACTATTTCAAGATTTGGTTCATCTTTTGTCCTTCTGGGAGGTACATCTTCTTCATGTATTTCTTCAAGCTAACACCTTCGAGATTTCTTTAGAGCTACCTCTTCATAGAAGGTTGCATACCTACTAATCTTGATATGATGGAAGCCTGAAATGTATATCCTGAAGGCTTTGGAGACTTCATAGTATCCTACAAATGTTCCCTTCTTACTAGAAGGATCCAATTTGGTTCTCTTCTCTTTCGGAATATGTACATGTACTGGACAACCAAATATCTTGAGATGGATTACTTCAGGTTTCTTTCCGGTATACACTTCTTCAGGAGTCTTGAATTCAAGAGCACTGTGAGATAATCTATTTTGCACATATACGGATGTTCTTTCAATTTCAGCCCATAAATGCATAGGGAGGTCTTGGTCATGAATCATGGCCTTTACTGCTTCCATGATAGTTCTATTCCTTCTTTCCACAATACCATTTTGTTGAGGATTATAGGGAGTGGTTAGTTCCCTCTTGATTCCTTCCTCCTTATAGAATTCTTCAAATTCCTTTGAAGTGTACTCTCCACCATTATCTGATCTCAGTGTCTTGATTCTCTTTTTTGACTGGTTCTCTATCAAGGCTTTGGATTCCTTGAATTTCCCGAACACTTCACTTTTATTATTCAAATAATGTATCCAAGTCTTTATTGAATAATCATCAATAAATGTGACATAGTATTCATATCCACTTAGGGATATGGAGGGGATATGGAGGGCATAAGACCACCTACATCAGAATGGACGAGTTCCAACGTACCTTTAATCTTTGCATCACTTTTCGGAAAGGGATTCTTGATGTTCTTTCCATGTGCACATCCCTTGCAAGTTCCCTCATGTTTGATATTCCCCTGTGCACATCCCTTGCGAATTTCAAGCATGATGCTCACATACCAAAATATGAGCACCTATCCACCCACCCAGCCCGACACCTATTGCAGCAAAACCAAAGAAGTACTAATCAACAATACCTACCAGAGCAGCTCACGAAACCACACGAACGCATTGACTATCAGAGGGCCAACATCATCGGTCAGAAGATAGGTATGGAAACATTTGGAAGATAGCTTTTTGAATTGTAAGAATGATGGATAGAGATTCATTTCCAAACATTCTAAAGTGATTAATAGTACTAGTTAGTAGTATGGTAGTGGTCAGCCCCCCAACCCCCCATCCATCTCAGCATCTAATTTTGTAATGAGAAGTAGTAACTCTATTCCATATCGGTAAGTGCCAAGAGGGAAGGACATACGAAGAAACATGATGTTTGTTCTGTACCGTTGGGTGAAAGGAGATAGGTGGTGGAAGGGTGAAGTCGAAGTTTAAAGGTTATAGTTGAAGTTTAAGTTGATAGTTGAAGTTTATAGGTTAGATTTGAGAGTTGAAGTGTAAATTTGAGAGGTTGTGACAAGTTACAGTGATTAGCCACAACCAACACTTATTCCAGCAAGCGTTAGTGAAAAACACCAAAAAATAAGGAAGCCAAGTGCTAGCGATCAACAACAAGCAATTCTAGCAAGCACCTAGCGCATCCAACCTAGATACACCACTTATGTTTCTGTGGATTGATCCCGACCCAGGAGCTTAAGAGACAAGCTAAGAACCCTTTTGATTTTTTGTTTACCTCATGCCACTAACTATAGTTTGTTGGATTTTTGTTGTCAATCCATCTATTGACCTACCTCACCCCAATAATATGAAGGTTGTTCATCCACTCTAATGCCCACTTTGGAAGTAAACAAGAGTAAATCCCCTCCTTTGGAAGTAGGATGAAGATTTCCACTTTGGATTGCCCACCCACTTTGTAGGGAGGAAACCATAACTCATCATCATAAAAAAAAGACCCCTTCTTAACAGGTGAACTGCCTCATCTAACACTCAATACATTGGCCATTGTCGATCCATAGTAGTTGTATTTGTAGTTGCTGTCATTGTCATATTGGTTGCAGTTGTAGTTGGTGTAGTTGTTGTGCTCACCATTGTAGTAGCCTATGTTGCCTTTGCTGTCATCGTTTCCATAGTTACTGCCATATCCGTATCTGTATCTGCTATTGTTGTTGTTGTTGCTTTTGTTGATGTAGCCATTGGTATCCTAGTTCCACCTCACCAATATGATCTCTAGGTATTCTTGTGTGAAAGGTACTAATTAGTAATGTTCCCTGTCTAAAGCATAATGTGTAATATGCTTATATTTCCTGGATGCCATATTTGTCTAAGTCCAAGGTATAGGGTAAACCCAACCAAGTGTAGGTCAACCGAAGTCAAGAGAACCACCAACCAGCTAATTTAAAGGGGGGAAAGCATAGATTGAAGTAATCCCAGCTCATGCTATCCCAAGTGTCCTTTTTTCTTCCAGTTTATTTTTCTTTCCAGAGGTAGAGTTTCTAGGTTCGACATGTCGCTACAATGTTTATCATTCAGGTCCTAATAGGTTGAAAGGGTAACATGTCTGTTTCAAAATAAAGGTACAGAGAGGTTCGCTCATGGTTCATATAGGGAGTCAGTAAGTATGAGGGTAAGGTAAAAAGGATGTGTTAAAGGTTCCAATATGTATTTCCAAGTCTGAATAGTCAAGGCTGTATGGATCAGGTTTTTGATAGTTCAAACAAAGTAGGGTTAATAGGCATAGGTTCAAAATGATAGTCAGTCTTTAGGGCTATAAAGGCAGAGGGCATAGGGTCATCAGTGTAGAGGTTCTAGGGCCTGTTCCAAAGGAGGTAAACTGGAAAATAGGGTAGTAGATGTATGATAGTTTTTAAGGCTGATATAGTATGTAGAGTTGATGCCTGAGTAAATTGTTAGGAAAAGGAGTTGACTGGTAATAAGTGTTAAGCTGTGACCCACGTTCATTCATTGCAAACACATCAAAGTGTTTTTTATTCATTAAATTGGTGACCTGACTCACAAAACTTTCTATATTGCACATTATATATGTGAAAATGAAAAAACACAAAAATAACGTGCCAACCTATCTATTTCTAACACACTTTGAGTTCTTTTTGGAAAACTTATACATCTTCATGCGGTATAAGTTTCGAGTCTATTTGTTGGGTTCTAGTACATGTCTCGTGTGTATCACTGCCTTACTGGATATATGTGTCTTGGGTGTTATAATCCTTCCTCCCTTCCATGTACTATTTCACCTAATTCCAGGGTTGATTTGTTCTCTCGTTGTCAGTGGGTAACGCGTATGTATTTAAATGTTTCCTTTCATAGTCAAGGGAGAGCATTTGCAATCAACCATGCACTAGAAACAAGTATCGATCCACCTTCACAAAAAAACCTAATCACATGGGTTCTTAAAGAATCCCATTCCCCTGCACTTGTTACAAAATCGAAAAGACTCTCCCTAAATATTAGGGGGGGGGGGTTGGAGATGCAATTTAATATCCTCCAGTTACAGTTGTTGGAGTTGGTCCACTCGCGGATGATCCTATTTTTGACCCCGCTAAAGAAGCGGCTCATATCACCTTTAAATCGAGCAGCAATCCCACCAGTTATAGTTCCTAATCTAGTTGGAGTTCCGGTTCTAGAGCTAGTAGTAGTTCCATATGTTCCGACAGTAACTTATGTTTATATTTATGAGGAAGAGGCAAAGGCAAGAGACGGCGGGTGATTTAGCTTAATCCATTGAAGAATTAATTAATTATCCAGATGCAGTCGAAGAATCATCCTCACCACTACCTATAGTAGCAGTTGAAACAGACCCAGTTTCATTGGTTTTAGAGAAATATCAAGATGCAGTTTGAGAACGAGATAAAGACTAACCAGCACCAGAGCAAGCATATTTACATGCAACGGTTTGAGCAGTAGCTTTTTATTTAGAGTAAGTAGCACCCAAAGAAGAGCAGGTAATAGCAAGAGCACAGGAAGCGTCCCAGCTAGCAGTAAGCAACATTAGGGTCATAGGAACCCCATATTAAAGTGGCGGATTGAGTCGTGTCTTGGACGAAGCAAATTGGATGTTATAGACCACAGTGTTTGGTGATGCAAGGCCCACTGAAGCAAGGAATTTAACTAAAGAAAAATGTTCTCGGTAAGGTTTTGGATGATTGGATGGGCATCGATCCGGTTGCTTCAATGATTTTGGACAACCCTTACAACCACCGGAGATCGACTGATCGAGCGGGTATTACGGTTAAAAACACTTGGATTATTGACCGTAATACTTGTAGGGGATAATTTCATCAGTTACAATGCGAATGCAACTAATCTAATGTACCTTCAAAAGCACTTTCAGTGAAGGTTTTCGGGGCCTGGGTAGTTTGCTTAGGGCCCACCTCGCCCAAGTTTTTTGCATACCTTGCTTCAAGGAATAGTTTAAACCTAGATGGCAGGGATGGCATCCTCATGGGAGAGTATGTGATAAGGCTTCTTCTGTATGCAGATGACCTTATTTTGATTGCTAAGTCTACTCTTGGTTTGCAAGAGCACTTGGTTTCCTTTGAGAAATTTTGTAGAAAATTTGGGATGCAAGTAGATACTAGCAAGATGAAAGTGGTAGTTTTATCTAGAAAAAGAAAACATAAACAACATAAGTTCTACTTTGAAGACAATACCCTTGAAGTAGTGGAATATTACATGTACCTCAGAATCGACTTCAACAAAAGTTTGAGTTGGGAAGGTTGCAGGAAAAAAATAACTCTAGGAGGTTGGAAAGCATTTTATGATTTCCAAATTAGGTGTAGAGAGGTAGAGTTATGGGATTGGAAAACTATGCAAAACCTTTTTGGGCTCTAAGTGATCTCAGTTGTTCTATACGGTTGTGAATTTTGGGCCAGTAGTACTTCTGACTTACAATGGAAGCAAATAGAAAAGGCTCAAAAACACATGATCACAAGCAAGTTCAAAATTAAGAGTTCAGTGCCATACAAAATCATGCTAAGTGAAATGGGGGTGGCTTCTATTGAAGCAATTGCTGTGGTGAAACTCATAAGATATCCAAAAATATTTGAGCAAATGGAAGAAGGTAGATAGCCTAAGGTTGTATTCAATGACATATTGTACAAAAGAAACAAGACTTGGATGCGGCAAAATATTAAATGGCTTAGCAAGTGGGATATGTGCTTGAGCACGTGTCCTACGAGTAGTAAAGAAATAAATGATTTTGCTATCAATAAGTTTCACAAGCGAACTTGGGATAAAGAGATAGGGAGAAAGAGAAAGTATTATATTGAAGAGTTTAACCCTACCTACAATCGACATCAAAAGGTGTACATAGGGGCCAATATACCTTGGAAAGCCAAAATTCTCATTGATCAATTAAGAACTAATTCTCATCAACTCCGTTGTGAGACCGGGCACTAGAAAAGGCCAAAATAAGCTTGGGAAGAAAGAGTGCGTATTTTTTGCACCACTGGTAAGGTGGAGACAAAAAAACACTTCATTTTAGAGTGTGAATCCTTGAAGGACAATAGGGGCAGGTATGCAAATCTCTTGGCAGATAAATCTTGGGATGATTTATTTAACGACAAGATTGTGGAAAAATTGGGGGCGCTCATCATCAAGTTGAACACACAAAGGATTGAATTGCATAAAACAACGTGCAAGTTGGTATGTCCCATAGGCTATTCTTAGCCTCACACATGTTAAAATATTTCCTTCCTTCCTTCATATAGAGTGATAGTGGACCTTGCATTGAGATAGATAAATCAAAAGATGTTTACTCCTAGCTCATTTGGGGGTTGGGCTTGATCCATGCACGCTATTAATTTTCACTATCATTTTTGGTTCTTCTTCCTTGCATTCTTTGCATTCATCCACTTTTGAAGATAAAACCAATGATGGATAATGCCAACTCCCGCATCCCAATTCTTTATCAATGTGCAAACACAAGGCCCAGACAGAATGCCTCCATAAGTGGTCCCATTAATTGAAATGTGTAAACTAGCAACCAATCCATATGGCTAGCATGATAAGAAAACAAGGGACCGCTAAATTTTTATGATCCTCCCGACCTGACTAGTTGTAGTTTGTTACCGATGGTTGGTTTGTATATTATTGGTTCGTTCCAAAACATCGGATGAACCGTGAGAGCATTATAATAAAGATTAAACCTAATAATTTCATAGAATATAGTTATCTAACTTGCATAACTAATATTTCTTTATATTATGCATCATCGACCGCCCACCCACCTAACAACTTTTTGGCATGTGAGATTCTTATACTTTTTCAGATGGAAAGATCCACGGGAAACCCAGCAATACTTCCCCACATTCGTGGATGGTAGAGGTGGTAAACTGATGGCCATCCTAGCAGAAGGCCTAACCCCAATGGACTTAAGGCTCGAACCCGTGACCTCTCCCCGAACCGAGAGAGTGTGCGCACGTCTTACCAATTGAGCTAACCCTTGGGGCTATGTAAGATTCTTATACTAATATAAGCAACATGAAATTTGTTCTCTCACTATAGATCGCATGGTAAGGAAGCACTATTGATCGATCATAGTAGCTATAACCAGCAAATTGGGTTTCTAGGTAGATGGTATAGATCAATATAAGCAACATGAAATTTGTTCTCTCACTATAGATCGCATGGTAAGGAAGCACTATTGATCAATTGCAGTAGCTATAACCAGCAAATTGGGTTTCTAGGTAGATGGTATAGATCAAGTTGGGGGCACTATATATAGAAAATAAATGGCACTCTAGTATGATTAGTGCTTTATCCGAGTTGATTTGTTCTTACCCATCCCATTCCAATCTAGCTTTGCTTGGCTGGGGGGGGATGAGATCACCTTACCTTTGCTACTTAGGCTGGCTTACCTCCATGTATGTTTACTTAGACACTACTAATATTCATTCATTAAATGTAGTTTCAAAACTATTGATACAATTTCCAACAATAGAAGTAGCAAGCTTATACACAAAATCCCAAGGTTAATCACTACTAATCACATGATGGTAAATGAATGAAGAACCACTTCTAAGACAGTATCGTGCGTTACTGAAAGGAAGCGCTATTCCATGCTACCCCTAATACATAAACACAATAAATAACTAAGATTTCTCCTTTTACCGCAACGAGAGGGTTATGAAGTGGCAGGAGGCTCGTGCTCTCTCTCTCTCTTACCTACCTAAGTATCATCGATAGGACATTAGTCCAGTCACCAACATGGATGGATGCGAATAATCCTAATGCGAATGGAAACCCTACTCATACATCAATTATCCCATACATAGCTAGTCTGAATCTCCCAGATTTGACTAAGCTCACCAATGATCCAATCCAACACAATAACATTTTACCTACTATACTAGCTCTATTTCCTTCAGACATCCAAAAGTTTCATGTGCTAGAGAATATCCATGCAACCATGTAATGTCATTTCATTTATGGTGTTTATCAACTAGTAAAGTTGATTATTAAATTAGGCTATGCTTATTTCAATGCACTCTCATAGGAGTCATGGCAAAATGGTACATTGATAAACCCGCTAACTCCCATCGTAATTTTGGGTCTCTAGTGAAACCGTTCCTAACATTTTTCCAATTACCCATTAGATATGATTAGGGAGTGAAGATCCTCTCACCTTGTTGTCAAAATACTGCAACCCACATCACAAACCATATCCATGACTTGCATAGGAAAAATAACTCCAGATTTCTGCAATTATGAAGGTAGGTACGGTGGGTAGAAACTACATGATCATTTTGGGTCATTTCTTGGTAAAAATTACTATCTCTACTAGGTAGGTCCTCAAATTATCTCCTTATATGTTGTCCTTTACTCTTTATTTCCTTCTTGAATAACTCCAACTTATCTATAATGATCCTAGCATGTGTGAATTGTTTAGTGAAATACAGATCTAACCACTTCAAATTGTCCCTTTTTATTTCACTTAAATGAGTGGCACAAAGGGATATTCACTTGCTCGTCATTATCTTTCAGTAGCCAATCCAGTAGTGAGCCTAGGACTAAGTCTTCCCCTTTTTGTGTTGGTCAAGTCTACCTTTTTCTTATTTCAAAGTGTTCAATGGTGGGTGTTAAAAGAGTAGGATTGAAGATCCTTGAACGATCAATCAAAGATATCATCCATATATATGATTAAGCAACCTTGAGCATTCAATAGGGGATATCAATCTCTCATGCTTTTTTCAATAAGTGTAGATGGAGTAGCTCTAATCTTAATAAGTTTGGTTTTGGTTTTGCTTTATAACTCATAGCTCCTTTTTGGTTTGAATCAAAGTAAAAAATAAGAAAAACTTTGATCGGAAATATGAGGAGGTAAAACTAATTAATCCTCCCACCCAACCATCATGTGATTGTGTGAAAATTCCATCAATCTAGATAGATATAACCAGTGAATGAAATAAAATGAAGATGAATTGAATTAATTCCTTGGTGTGAGAGTAAGATCAGTTCCGTATAATAAGTATAAGCTTGCAGATGGCACCTTTTTCATCGCAACAAAGGTGTTCATATCTGAAAAGGTATATTAGTCATTGCATACCGAGTAGATTCTAACATCATATCCTTGGTCAAGTGGTTTTGATGATTCTCAAGCTTCAAGAAAAAAATGAAAAGAAATGAAAGATTAGACCCCAAAGGAAAGTACAATATAAATATCATTTGGATAGAATCCTCCGTTACCAGTTGGAGATGTGATCAACCATAGGTCCCCTGTGCCCTAGAGGTGGAAGGGTTGTCTATGTAGTACCAATTATGTGCAAACAATATATAGAAAAGTAAAGGTTAGTTCCCATAGTTTACACCTGAATACATTACATATCGGATAGTCCATAGGGAACCAAAGTAGTCCCTGGTGTGAAATGCACCAATTTGAATGTTTATATATGAGAAGTATTCCCTTGCACCCTAGCCCAATTTCATAGATGAGAGGAAGGATAATAGAGAGAAGGTTACCCATCTCAACCTAATGAATCAAACATTCCATTTAATTGTAGCTGTGTTAGTTCACAGGAGGTGGTTGGTTACTGCTTTTATTTACACCCTGCCCAATTCGACGTGAACAACTGTTCTTTATACACCGTCCTTGAGAGGGTTGGTTATTAATCCCCACCAGCTTACATTAAATAAAGCATCTACATTAGGAGAGCTAGCCCCATTTCAGGAAGTTAATAACTATATATGGGAGGGGCATGTCGAAGATTGAGGCTCGACCCAACGCTTGCATATAGATGTTTAAATTTTCCCATATTAATAGGTGGTGATCCCCCCTTAGAACCTACCCATTCCCTAAGTGCACAATAAGCTATACTTGTCTTTTTTTACTTCAAAACTACTAGCCTTAGAGAGTAGGTTCCATGGCACCCTGAATAAGGTACACCTATTCTAGTCCATGTATTAAGAATAAGTTCGATGTACACTAACACTTTCCTTTCTTTCTTAACTTAAATTATCTACCGTACAATGAAAATACCATGTTTGGTTGGTTGACTATATGCCAACTTCGTCTAATTTTATTTTGTTTAGCAATGAAACCTCACCCTCGTACCTCGGATGAGCGCCTCTGATCCTATTGTTTAGGGGGTTGGATGAACCATAGGAGAAAGGAAACAAATTTTATTACTTAGTAATAACTTATTCAAAATTCCATTTCCATAAGTTTCTTTCTATGAGAGGTGGGATGCCATCGAGTTGAAGTCTGCTCAATCCAGCTACTAGCGACAGAAGATTCATTAAGTTATAAATCCTTTCCCTCAGAAGATCAAGACCTCCATATTTTTTCAAATCCCACAAAACAAGATCTTCCTTCATTCGGTGGACCATGCATGCCCTACATAAATAAAAGGGAAGAGAGGTTGATAAAATAGAACAGACCTATTAGTATGAGGAATAAGCACCCAATGAATGGTCAGCAACCACATCTCTTATAGTCTATAGCGGGAAAAACTACAACGTTGACCCACGTAACATGGAAAACAACTAGGAGCATTTTTCCATGAGTAGCCAACATGCTATTGAATAAGTAAAAACAATAGGAGGCATGGTCAATAAAAATTGTTATCATATAAGAGAGAAGCACGCATGTGAGTGGATAAAAAATACATACATCTGCAGCCGACTCCTTTCATTAGTTCTTATTCTTTCCAAATATCTTGGCTTGCTTGGGGTTTCATAAACCACCCACTATCTGAACTATTTGTTGATCAATCTTTCCTTTGGGCTGCGTTCCCTTCTTTTGTCTTTTAATTAATTATATAACTTGTATCCAGTCTTGCCTTTCGAGACCTTTCCTTATATATCATATTTTCTTACTGATTTCCTGTTCCATCCAAATACTAGAATGAAAGGTTCTTCGTATTCTTTGTTGATGGTTGGTTCCTCACTACCGTCCCCTTTGGGTTTATGCTCTTGGCCATTGCTGGGGTCCTTCTCTCTCTCCCAGTGGGAACATGGGGCACGTGGAATAAAAGAAAACATAGTGGAAATTAATTACAAGAATGCATCCTCCATCAATTCCCAAACATAATTTGACTATCAGCATTGAGTACCGGCATTTGAGGTTGTCGGAATTCCTATGGGGCTCCCAAATTTATCAAAATATACGTCTTTTATTGCCTTTTTGGGGGCAACTATTTGGTGGTTTTCTCAAATTTGTTCCCAAAAGGGAGGAGTTATTAGGATAAAATATAATTTCCTGAGACCCTACTCTACGATTGAGTGTGCAGCATTTACAAGCACTGACTAGCTACATTGACCATAGGTTCTTTCATAATGCATTGACAAAAAATGCACTGACTAGAGCTTTTCATTCCTGGACCGACCAGAGGTTTTATTTCGTGCACTCACTGAATAGAGGTTTTATGAATAGAGCATGAGTAGAGCTTCCCATTAAGTAGATGCACCAACTGAAAATAAAGAGTTATATAACTATCATAACTTCTAGGCACTGCCTGTCTCCAGCCCATCCCAAGTGGCCTCAGTTCTCACATCAACCTGCCCAAATGACCAAAGTGACTTACTTTCCATGGTTGGTTCTCTAATCACCCTAGTTGAATCACACCCAGTAGATTGAAAGTTGTACCTATTTAATAAGGTTTCATACATTGTAACCACTTGCGTGATATTCTAAGCTCTCATTACACTATAAAAAAGGGTATTTGTTAGCAATTTAATAAATCAAGATCTCTCCAGCCCTACCCACTGTACTTCGCAATGATTGCATTATATACATTATTATACTACACACAATAAGCTCTACAACTTCTAGCGTGTCGTAAATTCCCCCCTTGTTATAATCCTTGTTATTGGTATAGAGCTATATCGATTCTTTTATATAGATGTAGAGATGTAGAGATGTAAAGAGTTTTGTATAGAGATTTATATATTGGTATGTCTTTGGATATTCCTCCTATACCCTCCAAATGAAGGTTTTATATAGAAAAAAATGCATTTAATTAGGTTTATCAAATCCGACCAGGCCTGGAATTTCAAATTCTAACTTCCTGTCAATTGGAAATTTGCTGACGGCTATTCTTTTATTTCAAAATCTGGGGCTACGCTTTTATTGTAATATGTTATCAAGTGAATCAATCAATGCCAATCCCACCCAAGTATCCAAGCCCAGAGGATCCCAGCATACTCGTAAAACCCTGGCTTCTTAATTCCCACTAGGTTGCAAGTATATAAAATAAAGCCCTTAATTGAAATCTCCCTTTTTCCCTTGTAGGGCCTCCTTTCTCGGTTCTGTGTTGTTGAAGGTCACTCATCTGGTAGGAGTTTCTATGTAAGGTGGATATGAACATCTATGTGGGTTGGCCAGATCAAGGGTATAGGGTGGAGGGTGTAGGGTAGAGAACAAGGGGGCCTTATCATTTCATTCCTCTGTTCCAGCAGTGGGGGGCCTTATCCTCTTTCTATCGGGTATCTGATGAAAGGAGATTTCTTTTTCAACCGCTCTTTATTTCCTTTTGCTTGCTATCAATCAAGAAGTAGGGAGGTTTTTGGTAATCCTAAAAGAAATTGATTCAATCCCACCAATTATTATCAAGTTCATGATATTCCTTTCCCTATGAAGGACAAGTGGCTTCGCTCCAATATTGAGTAATAAAATATTTATTTCAGTACCCATTATGACTCTTAGGACTGCCTAAAAATGAGATTTATAAAAAATAAAAATATTGAATTAGAAGGTACCCTAAAAGTAAATTATAATTCCATTCAACGCCACTGGTTCCTAGACCATCCAGCAAGCATCCCTCCCTCTTCTCCCATCCCTCGCACCTAGCTAGTTTCTTCGAGTGATTTCTATGAGCCTATTTAGTGTTGACCAACCTGCAATTTCTTTTCTTTATTGGACCTGCCTAGGGATACTCCCACCAAGCGATAAAAAGGCCATGGGGTTCTTTTATTAGGCCAACTAGTAAAAAGTATCCGTGTTCTTTCGTCTAAAGTCCGCAAAGCCCGCAAGATAAAGGTGTTGAACCTCAAAGAAAATGAATCCATCCCTCCAATATGTAGGTAACCTTACAAAAACAAGCTCACAAAGAGGAGCTAAGAAAACCACATGGATATATTCATAATCCTCTAAATACTTATATCTTCACAGCTCATGGTATTGAATCGAAAGAGGCGGAAGAGAAGGATTCTAGATATCACCCATATATGTGAAGGCACTTATAACGTAGAACACATCCAATAAAAATGCTTCCATGTGAGATTCAAGGGATTTTGAATTTGAGTTCTCTGAACATGTTTTGGCATACACATTCAAATTGATTGACAATATTTCCCTTCTTCCCACTTAAATGCATCCCCCCTTGTTCAACACTTAATTTTCCAAGGGAAACCAAAGCTCGTGTAGTTAAGAGTAGTCCTTTATTCCATATAAATTGATGGCCAACATGACCACATTCCTCACAAGCTCTTGTAAGTTAGAGGTTGGATAGTGAGAGGTTGAATAAAAAAATCATGGGCATTTTCGAAATGTTCCCTCTTCCAACCAGCTCTTTATTACTTTCACTGGGTCATGCTTGTAGGAAAATACCTACAAAAATTATGTGTGCAACATTATCTTAGGGAAGGGAATCTTGTAAATGTTCTTGAGAGTGTGCAGGGCATATTACTCAATCCTTGTCCAATTATCCAAATATATGTTCGTTTCCTTGGTGTTTTCCCTTTTACTGAACCACTACACCACATCTGTTTAGGGGAGAACAACCTATGGTTAGGTTTCAACTATGTGTAGTTTATTCAATTGTACCTTGTAGTTCATATTGATGGAATCAATTGTTTCCTTTGAAAGTGTGTCAAAAGGAAATTCTTGTAATGGATGTGCTCGCTGATATGTTTCGAAAACATTGGCAAATGTTTAATTAAATGGAATGCCAATTTTGGGAGATGTGTGATTGAAAGATTGGTTATATTCATGTGCGGAAGGATTTTTAGCTTCTTTCTTTTCGAAATGCTTCCCTTCTTTGGGGTCATTTTTCCAAATATGTGCTTCCACAAACATCGTACAAGAAATTGTTCATCATTATTCAAGAAACTAATCATGCATTTAAAGTAGGTTACAAATACAAGTTGAAAGGATGATTTTAATATCGAAATTCACCTTTCAACTCAAAATATTATTGTTTTCAATGAAAGAAAAAATCATCCAAGAGATTGTTCATGTTCATTGTTGTGATCTTGTATTCTCTTCCACTATTTAGTAAGATAAGTTAAGAAACACAATTCCAGTTTCAAGCAACAAGTACCAAGCCATGAAGCGTAGACTTCATGATACTATAATCTTGAGAAAAGTGAGTAAAGCTGATGCCTTATTGTATTCATTTTGTTATTAATATGTTATTCAATGATCTTGGATCTCACCCAACGATTGATCTTTAGCTTCCTCAAGAAATAATGACTTGAATTAATAGATCCCAAATGCCAACTTTGGAACTAAATATCTCTATGCAACCTTATATGAGTTGAAGTTTTTCATCTCATTAAATGAAATTGATTTGATGGATAAATATAGGGCTCGATATTTTGAAGACTACCATTATAGAGAGAAACAATTTCTCTATGAATGGGTAGGGGCCCACCCAGGATAGTAAGGTGGCCAACAAGGTAAAAGTAGTACAACATCCTAAATGAACTTGTAGAGGATGTACATAGCGTAAGCATGCTTGACTGATCAAACGAGGTAAATATTATCTTTAAGAGGGGAAAGGGAGAGCTAACACCAAAAAATAACTCCGAAAATTAACTCAAAGAGGGACAAAGTACAATTTTAGAGAGGAAGAGGTGGTGCCCAATAAAAAATAGGCTTTGTAGGTTTGCCAAAATTTTATGCAAACAAAAGAGGTTGACAATGAGAGGGAAAGCCACCAATTTAATTAGGACTTTAAGATATTACCTTGTAGGTGATTAGAGTACTTCAATCGTGGTTTAGATCATGTTTTAATAACAAATTAAATGAGGTAAAATAGCCAACTGACTAATGTTAATTAACTAATAATTCCTTTAATGAGCTAGAAACCCTTGTGCTAGAAAAGAAAGAGAGATAGAAACCCTTGTGCTAGAAATAAAAAGGGAATAAGGAAGAGAACTAACTTTGAATTCACTGTTTTAGATGTTGAATCTCCTTGGGTTCAAGTAGAGAGTTGAAATCCTCTAAGAGTGATCCAGGGCACATAACTACACATTGATGATCTCCAAATTCATGTAAGATAAGTCTTATCCATTTGTTTATGAATACCTAAAAAATGGCCTTGAAGAAAAAAATGAATAGAGAAAATGATCTTCAATCGATGAAAAATGAATTGAACTCCTTTCTAAACAACAAACATAAGAACCAATTTTAGTTCAATTATGATCATACTTTAGAAGATAAAATGGATCGAATCACTTTTTGGGTGTTTGTTAATGATGTTAAATACATTTATTTATTTTTTCCTAAGGAGTGAAAAGTGGGTCTATGTATCTTGCATTGTAGTTATTATTTTAATCATTCTTTTATTAAATGGATAGAAATTATTTAGAAGCTGAGCTACAACCTATAGAAAGGTTAGTTTTCTCACTCACTCATCATGGTTGAATAATGAGAATGTGTCCATTGTATTTTCGACATTTTCTCTAGATATGCAAAAAACAAGAGACCCCATTATCTAATACCAATATTACATCTGCACGCTTCACTAGTAAATTTTGGGCCATCCAAACAGTAGACAAGAAATAAGAGCTTTCCAAAAGTCATTCTCAATGCTCTAGCTTTCATACTAGTCATATAAATAGGTTTTATAAGTAAACTTGTTTTCGGGTAAATGAAAAAACGTAGGGTGAATAGTGTGATGAACCAAGGCAACAAGAAACAATTGTAAAAGGTCAACATTGAGCTTAATGGATAGGCTACCAAATTGTTGACATCAAGAGCTTAATTGGTGTCTATGAATTTTCAGATCATGACTGCATGTTTCTATTTGGTAGCATCACATCTCTTTAGTTGGTTTCATGGAGCTGTGAGTAGGCCCTCCATATATCTGTAAAGACATCATTCAAATTATCATATATATATATATATATATATATATA